>PVLD010032249.1:0-14867 GCA_004027595.1 Dinomys branickii
ATGGGTAGGGGGCCAGGATTCCAGAATCCATGGAGGGCAGGGGGAAGGGCAGCGCCTGGCTCCCATCCAGGCATCTCCAGGCCCATTTCAGGCAGTATCCTAGCCCCTTGCTCAGGGGACGCCTGGACAGAGAGCACAAGATGGGTGCGGTGGCTAGGGCAGGCCCCACCCCCTCTTTCCTCCTGGGTAAGTCAGGGTGGGAAGGTTGGGGGGCATCAGGCCTCTTGTGCCTAAGTGCTTCCTTCCCCTAGCTTCAGCGCACACGCACACGCACACACACACACACACACACACACACACACTGGAGCTGTGCCACCCCATGTCACCCACAGGGTGCAGTCAGACGGTGGCCTCATCCCTGGCTTCCAAGGCATTTGTTCATTCCCCAGACAGTCTCTGTCTCCAGTCTGTGTGTGGCACTATCCCAAATTCAGGTCATAAACCAGAGCCCTGCATGCAAGGGTAGGAGGGGAGGCTGTGGACCCTGCCTGGGGTGAGTGGGGGCTCCTATAGGACAGTGTTCCCCACCATTCCCTGCACACAGTACCTCTGCTGCCTCTCAGACTCAAGGGATCTGCCAAGATGGCACCTGGAAGGGTTCAACCCCCACCTTGACTTGGCCCTGCCCCCTCAGGGATGGAGAAGGAGCTGGGAGCCCCACCCTCCCTCCCCCTCCCCTCCACCCAAGCCTTGCCCACAATTAACTCATTTTTTCAGATCGTGTCCAAACATAAGTCAACACTGGACAGAGCTGTAGGAAAAGCTTCCTCAGCGCTGGCCCCAAGAGCTGTGTGGGGAGCTCAGTGCCCCACACCAGTCCCCACCCCTACCGCCCTTGGCTCTCAGTGCTGGCTTTGGGGCTGGGGCCACAGGACTCCCTGGTCAGTGTCCAGGCCAGCCACCAGAGCAGGGACTACAGGTACCCTCACAAGGGCTGTTTTGGGGGCAGTGTGAACCCCTTCTTGGCCTGGGAACACTGGTACCTACTGCCCTATCACCGCCTAGTGGCCATTTCCTTCAGGCTCCACCTCCTGCCATCCTGTCCCACAAGGGCCCCTGTGACCCAGAGGGTGCGTGGGGGCACAGGCGCATTGGGGAGTGTCTGACATAGTCACATCCAGAGCCTGGCCCCTTGGCCAAGCTGTCCTGGTGGACCTGTGAGATAGCCTTGCCCAGGCAGGGCCTGGCACACACCACATTCCATGGGGGGTGCCAAAGGACATTCAGACTGCTCCCCATTTTACAGAGGCAAGAACAGCAGCCTGGAGGGATGGGAGCCACACAGCAGTAGGCAGGAGCCAGCCCCATGCCTGGGCAGACCAGTGCGCCTCACTGCCCTTGCCCTGCCCACAGGCTCTCCTTCCCCCAAGAGCTGGGATACTTCCCACGGGTGCCTGAGGCAGGAGCCCACACAGTTGGCAGGTTCGCAGGTTCTTCCCAGGTAGCCCGGGCACCTGGCCCTCTCCTGGCGACCTTCACGGTGGGTGTTCTGCTCCTCAGTGGGCCTCACAAGCCTGCAGGGCACAGAGACAGAGCCTCATTCATGGGACCCCTGGGCCTGGGCCAGTGAGAATCAATGCAGGCCTTACAGGAGGAGCTGAGCATGGGGCTACAAAGCCTCAGGTGGGAGCAGGCCCTGGAGGAGACTTGGGGGCAAGGTCTGGGGAGGTGTTTGATTGGCAGAAGGTGGTCTTCCTTGGGGAGGGCAGCCCCAAGCACAGCAGACGGGGCCAGGAACTCAGGCAGCAAGACAGTTGCGTGTCCCAACCCACTGCGTTCACTGGTTTGCGGCTCCCAGTTTTTCATGCCTTCTGCCAGCCTTCCCACAGGGGCCACAAGGAGAGCGCTGCTCCCCATCCTGGCTCTTTGGGTGGGGTGCTGCTCTTGGAGGGCCCTGGCCAAACAGGGGCTGCCCCTGAGAAGACCCATAGCCCCACCGACTGCCACAGGCTTGCCTACCTTTCAGCTGCTACACAGGTCCTCCAACAACAGTGAGTACTGGGTGCCTGCTATTAGAGTGCCCCCAGAGCTGGGCAGAGGGGGAGAAAGTGAGCCCCTAGAGGTTGCCCACCTGGAGTTCCCTGGCAGGGTGGAAGGGGCTGGGGGGCCTCAGAGAGAGCCCTGCCTAGACTGCAGACTGTGGGAGGCCTTGGATCGGCAGGCCAGCGGACGGGCTGGAAGAACAGATTAGGCTTTGTTGGGTTGTGAGTTGATCTGACCTCCACAAAACCTACTGGGACAGGGAAATCCTGGGAGGCTGGGAAATGTCGGATCTTGGGGTGGCTGACAGGCTGGAGCTCACTGGCGACTGGAGCAGCACTACGGTGTGGCCTTTGTCTCATAGGCTGGTGTTGTATTTGGTGGCCAAGGAGTATAACAGGCGGTAGCAGTTGGGTGGGTTCAGGCCCACCCCCCATGGGCTGCTGGCTCTAGGGAGAAGAGAGGCCCCTAGGGTTACCACCGCTTCTTTGATGTCGCTGACAACCCCTCAAGATGACTTCCAGCCTTATCTACCTCCCAACAGCTTGGCCACTCAGCTGATATGGGGTGGCCACCTCCAAAAGAAAATGGTGCCAAGTGGCAGCGTCCCTCCATTTACCAGCAGCTAACTGTGGGAGGCATATTCAAGGCCCCTGCTCACCACAGGAGATGGGAGGTGTTGAGGCAATGCCCAGATCTCATGTTCAGGGGCCCTGGGGAGATTTAAGGGAAGTAGGACCCAAGGTCCCCTGAGCTGGCAAGGTCAGCCTGTGCCTGGTCCCAATGGACTTCAAGACCACTCAGCAGCAGAAAAGCTGCCTCCCTTCTGAGAGGTAGGCAGGATATCTTGGGGGAAGAAGGCCAGGTCTCCTGCCATGTGGTGGTCCTGGACACTCTGGCCCACACTGGCTCCCTCTGCAGGTCAGGTGCAACCCACCACCAGGACCAGCAGCCTGGACAGGTCTGAGGACAGGCAGCTGGACTGGCCACAGGCATGGCCTACCTCCAAGGAGAGACCCACCAGACTCCCCAGGCAGTCCTCCATCCCCAACCAGAGGGCACCTATCAGGCCAGGGCTGGCTCTGAGGAAGGAGTCACCTGCACTGGCCTTGGGGCAGGAGTGGGGGCTGAACAAGGGGCTGGACACAGAGTGTGGGAGCCAGGGAAAGCAGGCAGGAGGCTGGGAAGGCAGGCAAAGGGGCCTCAAGGCCAAGAGGCCCTCCAAAGCTGAGGACTAACCAGGACAGGTGCAGTGTCACCAACTACTCAGGCCTTGCACCATTCTCAATGTGCACAAGCCGAGGGCCCTCATGTGTGGGGCAGGAGGGGACCCCTCCAAAGTCATGTCCTTCCCAACCTGTCACTGGCAAGCCCCTGCACTTTGGGGGTCCTGTGACCAGGCCAGGGCCACCTCTGTCTTCCTCTAGGGACCTCCTACCAACCTGGGCTCGGGGCCAAGCACCAGCAGAAGGAGCACAGTGGAGGCTGTGGGCGGGAAAGGCTGGGAAGCAGGCGCAGGCACGGGCCCGGGCTTGCAGGCCTGGGCACCGCGGAGCAGGCCATGCTCTCCCTGCCTGCCTCCTGCCTCCTGGCCCAGGCGACCATCGCCTGTGGCAATGTCAAGATGAAGCAAGTTCCTGCCCTGACTGACCCTGGCCTAACCACACTCTACCTGCCAGGTGGGTGGTCCCTCTTTTCCAGCAAGTACCCCGCAGCAGGAATAACAAGGGCGTGTGTGGCTGGACAGCCACTGTGGCTGCCCCACTGCACTGGGCATGGCCCACCCCCTGGGCTCCTGGCTTGCAGTGAGAAGATGCCCTGACCAAGGACAGTCAGGAGAGCTGGCTTCAAAACAGTGAGAGGTTCAGAGTGGCAGGGGGAAGGGGAAGGGAGCGCAGAATACGGCTACCCCGTGTATGCACAGAGAACGAAATTGCCACAATCTCGGCCCACACTTTCCTGGGGCTGCCCAACCTGGAATGGCTGGACCTGAGCAAGAACAAACTGGAGAGCCAAGGCCTGCACCCTCATGCCTTCAAGGTGCGCTGCAGTCTCTCATCCTTTTCTCGCAGGGCTGGGCCTCGAGGGGCTGGATGGCCCAAGGCATCCACTGGGCCGCAGGGTAGAGCTGCTGGGGGCCAGGCCCGGAGCGGGTACTGCGCATAGCACCCAGCACAGTGCTTTTGTGATTCAGAGTACGTGGTCTGTAGCTGGGACTAGAGAAGAAGCACAGACCCCTAGGCCCCATTCAGGGGCAAAATATAACCCCCAGTCAGGCCTGGTTCCAGCAGGAACTAGCAAGCCACAGCGTAACCAAATCAGGGTGCCCCTTGGCCATGCCCAGGAAGGCTTAGCCCCCTGACCAGCAGCACCCAGACCCCAGCCGCACTCTTCTGCCCACAGAATCTGACCAGGCTGAAGCGGTTGAACCTGGATGGAAACTCACTGTCCACAGTGCCAGCCTTGCCCGCCTCTCTGCAGGAGCTCAAACTCAATGAGAACCTCCTGCGAGGCCTGCAGTGAAGCAGTTTCCAGGGTGCACCATGCAGGCTGGCCCTGGAACTGGGGTCTGGGTGGCTAGGGAGGTGGAAGGGAGGTACGGACCAGTAAGCACCACAGGCAGCTCACCATGCCCCTCCACCCACGCTGCAAGGGCTCAGCCAACTGCTGACGCTGGAGGTGGAAGGGAACCAGCTGCATGATGGGAATGTCTCCCCCCTGGCCTTCCAGCCTTGCCAAAGGCTGCTCTACCTGAGACTGGACCGGAACCAGCTGCAGACCATCCCTCCTGGCCTGCCAGCCTCCCTGCAGGTGAGCTGAGAGCCCCCAGGATGGGGAGATCTCCTAGTTACCTTTCTCATTGATGAGACAAAATACCCAACACCAAAGTTCAGAGGAAAGATTTATTGCACCTCACAGTTTGTAGAGGTTTCAGTCCATAGTCGCTGGCTCGAAGGCAGGGTGGCACAGCAGGGGGAGTCACAGAGGAGAAACAGCTCATGGCAAACCAGCACAGGCAGAAGTCAGCAAAAGCAAGCAAGCCACCAGCAGCAAGACATTTCCTGTCCCTTATTTCTTATCCAGGCTACTCAGGATTAAGGGCAGGTAACACTCACACCCTCAACCCTAGCACCCTTAATCCTAGCATTGCACCATGAATCAACCCCAGCGACGCAAACTCTAGATCAAGCCACCTCTGAAAAAGCCCCACCTATGAGTGCATGAGGCTTTGGGGGGGACACCTTAGACACAAGCCATAACAGGAAATGATGTCATTACAGTCAAATGAGCAAGGCACAGAGTAGCAGGCTGGGGGATTTTTCCAATGTTGCTCACAAGGCTGAAACCCAGCAAGCCTCTCCTCAGCAAGAGGCAACCTTTAGAAGCCACAGAGGCCCCTACAAAGGCCATCCTCATTAGTGGTGCTCTGTGGCATGTCTCTTGGGAGCATCTGAGGAGCCATGGGCCAGAAAGCCACAACCTGGCCAGGCTGCCAGGCCCTCACCCTGGCCCCAACCCCACCCTAGGAGCTGCACCTGGGCACCAACCTCATTGAGGAGGTGACCGAGAGCACACTGAGTGACTGCCACAGCCTCAGCGTGCTGGTCCTCAGCAACAACCGGCTCCAGGAGGACCGCCTGGCACCCCGGGCTTGGATCGACCTGCCGTGAGTGCCCTGCTGTGGGGCACCACCCCGACAGGCACATGGAGGCCAAGAGGGAATGCAGAGGGTCATGCAGGGAAGCCAAGAGGGTGGTGTGGAACCATGAGCCCCAGAGAGGACCTGTAGCATGGGCCTAGTCTCACAGGGCCCTAGTTCTCTCTTGCCCCTCCAAGCCACCACCAAATCCCAAGGCCTTCCCTGTGTCCCTCCCACCCAGGAGACCCATGCAGCGCAGCAGCGGCAGGAGAGTTGGCTCAGGGAGAGCTAGGCATAGCTATGAGACAACAGGAACAGGAAGGGACACTGAGGGAGGAGGCAGGGCAAAGAGAAGGGTCTGCTGTCTTAAGGCTGCCATCATAGACAACCACAACCCAGGCGGCCCGAAGAAAGCACATGGATTCTCTCCCAGTTCTGCAGCTGGAAGTCTGGAATCTTCGTGGGGGGGGCATGCTCCCTCTGAAGGCTCCCTTGCTCTTCCAGATTCTGGTGGCCCCCAAATTGTCCCCACACAGCCTCTGCCCTGGTCATGTCTCTCTGGCTTCTCTGGCTCCTAAAAGGACTCCAGTCATTGAGTTTAGGGTCTACCCAGGTAATCCAGGATGAGCTCATAGCTGCATCCGACCTTCACTACATCTGCAAAGATCATTTCGTCAAATAAGGTCACATTCCCAGGGCATATGCAGACATAACTTCGAGGAGCCACCATTTACTCCACTCCAAGAAGGGTCTAGGGTGACTCCCCAGATTTGGACAGCTGAGTGGGGGTGCTGGCCCTTACAGGCCTGCCACAGTGGCCAGAGTCCTGGGAATAGCGGGGAGTACTGAGAGGCCTAGGAGGGTCTGGAGACCAAGATACGATGGCCTGGAGTAAGTAGAGGAGCAGACTGGAAACAGGGGTCCACAGACAGTCCCACCTACCATTCCTGGGACAGGAGCCTCCCGCCTTGCATCCTCGTGTTCCAGGAAAATGTTAGCAGGATGTTTGAGTCTAATTACTCCTTTTTCCTCTCCCCCTCTTGCCAAGGGGCAAAGGAAAGCTGACGGCAGCTGGGAGGGACTGCCCACTGCCATGGGGCCTGGCTGCCAGTCAACCCCTGTCCTTCCCTCGGCTGGCCATGCTGCTAAAGTCTTTTCTCTGCCCACAGGGCTGGGGGTATCACTGTCACTGAAAGGAGCCACTTTCTTGGCTTTGGCCCATTCTGCCCTTGGAGACCTGCAAAGACTGGGGCTTTCTTGTCACTGGGGTCAGGGCCTCAGGGGTCCACCATGGAGCAACTAGGGGCTCACAGTGGCCCTACAGAAGGTGGCGACCTGAATGTCACCATTAGCCTCTTGGTAGCCCTGTGCACCACCAGGCACGCAGGGCTACAGGGTCCCGAAGAGTCTGATTTGTCCCTCTGTGCCCTGTGACTTGCTTGGCTGACAGGAGACTGACTAGCTGAGCAGGGAGAGGACACAGGAGAGGGCTCCAAGGCCTAGAACAGGATAGATTTTAGGTGCATCTGTCTGACAGGTGTCAGACCCAAGAGCACAGGAAGTCCTGGGACAGGGCTCCCTTCCCCCACAGTCCCTGTCTCCACCCCAGAACTGACAGTACCAGCTCTGCAGGGCACAAGGAAGGCCCTATCCAAATCCCTTCTTCCCAGGCTTCAGGGCACAGAAGGGGCCACAGAAGCCATGAAGGGCCTAGCCTGACTCAGGGGCTGTGGCAGCTGCTGTCATGGGTATGGACCTATAGTCCTGGATTCAGGGTGCTAATCCTAGAGCTCTCTTGCAGCTGGGCAGGGACACTGCCCCAAGCTGCCTTGGCACCTGTGTCCATACCTCACAGGAAGCTGGAGACCCTTGACCTGTCCCACAACCAGCTGATGCATGTGCCCTCCTTCCTGCCTCGGGGACTGCAGCGCCTGGTACTGCATCACAACCTCATTGAGTGCATCCCTGGCTACGTGTTTGCACACATGAAGCCCGGCCTAGAGTTCCTGCACCTGTCCCACAACAAACTCCACACCGACGGCATCCACTCTGTGTCCTTCTGGGGCCTGCACACCTCTCTGGCCGAGCTGCTGCTGGACCACAATGAGCTACAGGCCATTCCACGTGGTCTCCTGGGCCTCAAGGGCCTGCAGGTGTTGCACCTGAGCTACAACAAGATCAGGTAGGGCCCTGCCTTCCCAGGGGCCTTTGGGAGACATTGGGTGGGAGTGAGACAATCATTCTCCACCTCCCCAATCCATCTTTGTGTCCATCTCAGTGGCTATGCTGGGAGGTTCTGTTCACTATCTTACCACTCCACTCACCCTGGGGGGCTCTCTCTGTCTCTTTCTGTGTGGTGCTTGCCCCTCCTTTCTGGGCACTTCTCTCCCCTGCTCCGCCTTGTCACCCCCATCACAGACATGTGCCCCTGAATTCCATCTGTGACACACGTGTGGCCCAGGACTCCAACCTCATCTCCACACACCTGGAGAACAACCTCATTGACCGGCGCCGCATCCCACCCACAGCCTTCTCCTGCATCCGGGCCTACCACAGTGTGGTCCTCAAGCCCCAGCAAGGGGAGGAGGGCTCATAGCTGCTGCCTGCCTTTCCCAGTGGGGAGTACCACTTGATCTTTCCGCCACAGGGAGAAAGATTTAGCAGACTCTGTTGCATGGATATGCCCACCTCACTTTGACCAATGGAGGCCCCTTTGGGGCTAGTAGAGGGCAGGGGTGGGGGAGCACTGGTTTGTACATGAACAGAATAAATGCATCTTGTTCAAATCATGGCTTCTTCCCTCCCTCCTGGGTGTAAATGGCAGGCCCCAGCTCTCCACTGCCCTGCGGTAGCAGGCCACATCCTAGACCCCGCTTGATCAGCAAGGGTTTCCGAGCATGTGGCTCCTTAGGTCTTCAGAAAGTCCCTTGCAGCTGACATCCATTGCTCCTGGCACCATCTGTATCTGAGCCCTTGCATCCAGGAAGTGTCCCAGCACAGGGCCAGGATGCACAGATGGGCTCAGCTGTCAGTGCAGGCTGGCATCTACCTTCTGTAGTAGAGCCACCAGAAGCTGGGGACTGCTGTATGCCTTTGGGGGAGCACCTTTACCTCTCCCTCTCCCATCCTTCCAGGCCCTAGGCCACTCATCCTGGTCCCCCACATTCACACTTAACACCAGTCAAACCCACCCATAGCTCACAGACAAGAGGCTAAGGTGCGGGGAGGTCGGTAACTTGCCAAGGGATATAGGGCTCACTAGCTGGGGACCAGGTTAAGGAAAATACTGCTAGCCAGGTGTGGTGGCACACACCTGTAATCCCAGCACTCTGGGAGGCAGAGGCAGGAGGATTGCAAGTTTGAGCCCAGCCTGCACCACTTAGTGAGACCATGTCTCAAAATAAAAAATAAAAAAGACCCAGTGATGTAGCTCAGTGCAAAGGCCCTGGGTTCAATCTCCACTACTCAAAACAAAACAAAACCAGTTATTGGGGACTGAGCCCTTGGTCTATGCAAGACTAGGCCTGGCCCTGTAGTTCCAGCCTGGTGACCTGGCAGTAACTGCCTCCTGACCAGAGTTGCTGACTGTCACCTAAGCAAAGTTAGCTTGCAGTGTTGACCACACTATGTGCTAGGACCCACAGGGAAGTGACTGCTCAGTAAGACTGTGCTGGGCGGGGACACTGAGGCCACTGAGGCAGTCACCTCATCTGTGCAGGAAGCTAAAGGAATGGGCTTGGGACCCTGGCTCAGTTTCCACAGTCATGACGCCATGGCACCAGGCACCAGGCAGGCAGAATGTGGCAGGAGAGAGACCAGCCCCTACCTCTGTGGGTACATAAGGAGGACGTGTACGAAGATGCCCACTCCAGAGAGACTGTGTTGCCATCAGCCTTGACTGGGCTGGACTGGGAACTGTGTCTTGCCTTGGTCCTGTCCACAGCACATCCTCCCATCCCCCTCCTATCCCCTTTCTCAGCTAAGAAAGGGCCAGCCTGGGGGGTGGGGGTAAGAGGCCTGGGAAGCTGGCGGAGTGTTTGCTTTGGACTCATCCTTGCATTCCTTCTCTTCTGGGGCCTGGCCCACAGATATGCCACTTCCTGTTTGGGTTGGGTCAGAGGTCAGCAGCCCTGTTTTCTCAGCACTCCCTACCCCACCCCCACCCCCCGCCTAGCTATTTCAGCAACAGCCTCCTGCTTCCTGCAGTCCCTGTCCTCTTCAGTGCCCCAGAGTGCAGAGCTCCCCTAGACATGGCAGGAGGAGAGGAGAGAAGGGCCCCTGGGGGAAGAGGTGGGCAAGAGGACAGGTACAGTTCCCCCTCTCAGACAGGAAGGACTGGGCCTTGAGTTACCATGGGATAGCAGAGCCTCGGACAGGGATCGGACAGGGATCGCCTTTCTGTGACTTTCCCTCTTTGGAAGCCCAAGATTTAAATTGGGGAAATTTACAGGGTGCTCTAGGGGTCGCCACCTGGCCAAGAGAGAAGAAGGGCTGCAGTCACATTGATGCACCCTAAAGCTGGGCAGTCTGGAGCTGGGCTGGCCCTGAGTGGGGACAAGGGGATGAGCCTGCATGTTCTCAGGTCATCACTAGCAAATGGGCGTGACTGAAACAAAGATGCCCCCTTCATGTAAGGCGATTGCCAAAGAAAGCTAGAAGCTCAGGGCTGCGGGCGGAGTGTCCTGGCAGCCAGAGGCTAGGGGCTTCAGATCTATGACAGTGTGGGAGGGCGGGTCGGCAGCCAGCTACCCTAGTCTACTGGCACTACAAGGGACATCTCCAGGTGGAGCCCAGCCCAAGAGCAAGTGTGGCTTCTGCCTTCCAGGTTGCCACAGCCCCTTCATGTCTGTATGTCACTGTGTTTCTCTTCTGGACAGGAGCTGCCCCTGTCTGAGGATGCCCAGCATGTAGCCCCAAAGGGCTGGGCCTCTGAGTGGCCAGGGTGCAGATGACAGGGTAGAGGGGCCTGGGGTCAGATGGCAAAAAGAGAAGGACTCAGTCCCAGGCTGAGATGGGGTGCTGAGGTGATGGAGTGAGACTAAGGGTTGGGACAGCGGGGACCAGTGCAGAAAGCTAACAAGTCAGGGGTGGAGAAAGGGACAGGGAGCCTTCTACTCCTTCGAGTTGGGCCTGTGTCTCCTACCAGGGACCACAGGGGGACCTTGTACCTCTGCTCCTGGCCCCACGCCCACCAGCCTCCAAACTTCTCTCTGGCCCACTGGCCTCTCTTCCCAGCCTTTCCTACATCCTACTCCCTCCAGCAGGTCCCAGCCACTACCCTCATAGCTACTGCCACCAAGGTGGCACACAGGGACAACCTGGGAGACAGTGGGCTGTGCCAGGCACCCCGACCACAGGCTGGAGTCAGGGCAAGGGACAGAGCCCAGGCCTAACCCCTCCTGCTCTGACCCAGACCTCTGAGCCCCACTGGCCACAATCAGCACTGTGCAGTGCTCCTGGCCCAAGGGAAGGGCCAAGGTCCCCAGTGCCCCAGGTCACTCTTTGGCTCCCAGGCTCTGAGGGCACAGCCTCTACCCCTGTGCTATGCTCCAGCCACGCCCACTCCATGCCTCTAAAGATAGCTAGACACAGGCCGGGCCTCCAAAAGCCCCCCTCAGGCCCTGAAATTACAGCCCTAGTGGCCGGAGGGGAGAGATGCTGTGTGATTATGTCCTGGGGGAAGGTCAAAAAAAGCTCCTGGCCTGAAGACTACCAGCTTTTGCCAACCATGCCTGGGCTATTGGTGCTGGGAAGCTTCCAGGCAGTGGAGGCCCCGCTCACCAGTACCACCACCTTAGCCACCTCTTGGGCATGTTGGCCCCACCCCCTACACCCAGAAAGTCCCCAAGAGTGTCCTGGCCACTCGAGTGGGGGCAGGCTGCCTTCTGGAGTCTGTGAGTCTGGTACTCACCTGCCTCGCTCAGCCACTGATGGTGTGGACAGCAGGCAAGGGTACAGGCAGTACCCTGTACTGGGCAGGAGGAACTTAGGGGCACTCTGAGCAGGGTTACATGCTCAGGGGGGTCCCTGGCTGGGCATTTGTCCTGGAGGCTGAGGGGTGCGCATGACTCCATGGGAAAGATGCCTTGCTCTGGGCTGGCACAGCCCCTGCTCTGGAACCCTCTCTGCCCTTTGTCCAGGGCACCCTCGTTCCACCTGGGCCCAGTTCTGTTATACTTCCTCAGGCTGGGCCTTGCTCAAGGTGCAGCAGAGCACATACTCCACGGGAACAGAGCTTCTGCCTGCCCATCTTGACCACTGTGGCCCCCGCTGTTTCCAGGACTCCCTCTGGCTCTGTGGCCCCCACATTGTCCAAACCAACAAGAAGGAATCACACCAGAGTTGAAGAAACAGTCACTCGCCATGGAGACACAGTCAAGGAACAGGACAGAGAATGGGCAGGAGGCTGGCAGAGAACCCCACAGCCCAGGCCTGGGTGGTCCTTCTTTCCAGGCTCCAGAAACTCACGGGACAAGCAGCTGCCACCTCTGCACAACAAGCTACCGCCCAGGTTCCCTGGCCCTGCCCTCCCAAAGGCCAGCACTGTGTGCTCAAAGGGACCAGGGGCTTCCCAGATTATCCCCCATGTGTCCCACCTCTCTCCTGGGCCTCCCCACTCTAGCTTTGAAGCTAGAGTACAAACAGCTGCAAGCCAGGTGCAGGGGTCGGGCTGCAGCTTGCTCCAGGTCCTTCTCCACAGAGGCCAAAGTGGTGGCAGCCAGCTGAGCTCTCACTATGCCCAGCCCCTTCTTCCTGGCCCTCTACCCCTGCCTCGGCCCCAAGCTCCTCTGCATGCCTAGCCCTTCACATCCCCCAGCACCTGACCTGGGCTCAGACTAGCCTGGTGCCTGGGCAGGGCAGGTGCCCGGGGCAGGACAACTTTCCCCAGAAGCCCAAAGCACTGCCCAGAACTCCCCCCCACATGTCTGAGGATGGCCCAGGCCCTTGCCCAGGCCAAGATCTTGGTGCCATCATGCAATAGAAGAGGCTTTCCAGGCAGAGATATGGGTAAGGAGGGGAAGGCCAGTGACGATAGAGTGGACTGACATCCTGCAGCCCCCTGAAGAAGTGTCCAAGCCAGGGGTCTGGGGCCTGTCAGGGGTGTCCCTGAGTTGCACATGGGCTGGCCATGCTAAAGAGGGCTGGCTCTGCCCCCTCCTCGCACCACGCCTCGAAGACAGCTGTGCCTTGCCTCCTCCTCAGGAGCCTGGGAGCCTCAGGAAATGCCTGTTCTTCCTTCCTGCCTCCCCCACCCTGCCTGCCCCCCACTCCGCCTCCTCCCAGCCCCTTGAGGCCAGAGGGCAGGAGTGCCAGTAGCTGCTGCTGGATAGGACATGCTGTTCCCTGTCACTTCAGCGGGAACCATGGTTGTTCTCACACTGTAAAGAGCTGAGGACCAGGATGGGGGAAGGGATGGAACAGGCAGGGGTGGGGGAGCTGAGGTGCTGCCTGGCTGGGCTGGGAGCGGCCCCCAAATTAGAGGGCCATGCCGAGTGACTCAGTGGGCTTATTGTAGACTGCAAACCACAGCCACGAGGACCTTCCAGGCACAAAAACCGTATTTCCCAAAGCATTGCCCAGAGGCATACCCCAAATTCAAGGAAGAGCTCCTGTTGGTAGTGTGCTTTTCCTAGCCCCCATGCATGGTATCACCTCGTTGGCACCTCAGAGGCCCCTCCAGGACCATGCCTATTCAGTAAGGGATGTGGGTGCAGGCATGTTAGGCAGTAGACATGTCTCATGTGGACTTTTTATGTTTTTTAAAAAACATACAATTCACCCATTTAAAATGCCCAGTTCAGCTAGGGATGGTGTGGCACACCTGTAATCCCAACACTCAGAAGGCTGAGGCAGGATTGCCTTGAGCTTCAGGCCAGCCTGGAATACATAGTGACTTCAAGGTCAACCTGAACTACATAGCAAGACCCTACCTCAAAGAAATGTCCAATTCAATGGTTTTTATGCGGTATACTCATAGTTTTGCAAGTACCACCAGGGGCAAAAGGCCATATGATGTCTGGTCTGGTTCATATGAACTGGTCCATCTGTCTGAGTCTGTCTGCAGTGAAGGCTAAAACCCTTGAGGGGCTGGGATGCAGTCCTGGGCCGAAGCCCCACATGGAAAAAATGAAATGAGATGAAAATGTAGAGTGCAGGAAGCAGCCGGCAGCTGAGCCAGCCGCTGGCCCGTAGAGGCAGGCAATCCTCCCACCTCCCATCCTGCCCAGCCCAGGCGAACTAAGGGAGCTTCTTGCCCGCACACCAACAATCAGAGCTTGGCCCTGGCAAGACCCTCATGGGTGGGACTGCCCTCAGCATGGGACCTCCCAGACCCCACCTCGTAACTGAGTGCCACTCTGCTCCGGTAGGTGGACACCCTCAGCCTACATCCCTGCCTTCCGCCCTGGTCTCTGGCTGTGCCTGGCCTCAGCTCCACCTCTGCCCCTGTCAGCTTGGCCTAGGTGGGTTTAACCTTGTCTCTGTCCCCACTTCTTTTGCTGATCTCAGAGGCACTGGTCCAGTATCCTTTGTCTGTGAAGCCCTGTGGCGGGGGAGGGATGGGACACAGGAGGGAGCATGGCTCTAGGAGCCAGGAGGTCAGACACAAGCCAAGCTGGGTTCACTGGGGCCCCCAGGAAGTGGCCATGGCTTGGCAGGCTGAGCCAGTGAGCCCCCGAAAGTGAGCAGAGGAAGTGTTCCCTTGGGGGGTCATCATCTACTGTCCTCACCAAAGTAAGGAGGGTGACTCATTCCCCCCCAGTAGATTCCTGCTCCTTAACCTCTCTCAGCTAGGCCAACTGGGAGCCCCCAGGACCTGTGGTGTGCTCCTGCCTTCCCCAGGCTGGCTCCCCACATGACCATAGCTTCTGTCTACATGTCCTCTCTCTATGGGACCGAAATGGAGGGAAAGGCTGGGGTGCAGGGAAAATATGCAGGGCACTTCCCGAAACCCACAAGGCCTGGCCACCTCTCCGAGCCCAAGGAAACCAGCCCTCAGTGCAGCTCAGGCCTCAGGAGGCTCCAGGCGGGCTTAGGACAGAATCCAAAGGCCACCTCCCCCTCACCCCCCTTCCATTTTCTACCCTCTCACTTTCCTCCTCTCGGCAGGGTGCCAGCAAGCTCCTCAGTGTCCCCATCTGGGAAGTGGAAAGTTGGACTCCCTGAGGCAGGGGTCCTAAAGAGTGCTAGGAGCGGGTGTCCTTGGGGGGCAGGGGCGTAAGGGGAGGGGGTACAGCTAACCCAGGCT
>PVLD010032250.1:0-14866 GCA_004027595.1 Dinomys branickii
AGGGCTAACATGGTTCTACTATTGTATTATATCACTTAATGCTAAGCAATAATCGATGACAGGATATTAGATTAATAGTGTATATCTGTATGTGTTAGCCTGAACACACACTTCGAAGATATCAATATGTAAAGCAGCAACAAGCGGTGTTTTTTTCTGTTGTTGTTGTTGTTGATGTTGTTGCTGTTGTTGATGTATGACTGTTTTCTTTCTTGTCTTTGGATTTTTGGTTTGTGTGGTTTTTTTTTTCTGTTGTGGAAAGGATTAACTGTCTGACTAAATTTGCATGTCTGTATATGGGTCCATACTTCTACAATTCGAAGATATCAATGGATAAAGCAACAACCACTGTTGAGACCATATCACCTTGTCTATAGATTAGTTGTGATTGTACTATTTTCTATGATAATTGGTGTCTGTTTGTCAATATGTTTTTGTACTTTTAAGTTTCTAAAATAAAAAAAAAAGAATAAGAAATTAATCACAGAAGGTCATGTTAAAAAGATGGAAGAGGGCCAGGGGTATAGCTCTGGGGCATAGTGGCCACCTGGCAAGCACAAGGTCCAAATCTGGGACAGTTCGAACATTAAAACAAAGACAGACAGAAACAGAAAGGCGTAACTAACGGAACAAAATAAGAATGACTCGGATTGGAGAAACAGCACAGTGGCACAGCGCCCGCCTGGCAGGCACAAGTCCTGAATTCCATTCCCGGTACCAAAAAATAAGTAAATTAAATAAAATCAAATACGATAAAAAAGACCTAGGTATATGCTAATATAAATAAATAAACGAGAGAAGGGAAAATTGCTCACAGTACGTGCAGTCTCTACACAGAAAGGGTGGCGGGAGAGGAAAGAGCACGAATGTTCAAGTTTCCTGACAGCTGCCTGCTTTTACAGTGTGGTGGATTTGTACTGCACATGGTGCTGAGCCAGACACACCTTCCCTCACTTCCCATCTCTGCTGAGCCCGATCTCCCCAGCTGTGAAGAACAGAAAGTGAGCAGAGGAAGAAGTTTCAACTCGAAACAGAGCTGACAACTAAAATGTCCTTCTCCCTCACACCTGCGGGTGGTGAGGGTGCTGCGCGGAGATCTGGCGGGCCCCTGGAGGTGCCTTTCACAGAAGGCTGGACAGGTTCTCCAGTATGTGGGGTCTTTGCTGCCACACTCTTTGGCCATTGTGCTATTTGACAGCACGATGAGGAGGTCCAGTAGGACACCTCATGAGGAATGCAGGAGTCTCACAGGTCAAAGATCCACATGGGTCCCAACTCAGCTCCACCGGTTCAGGTGATTTTGCTTTCCCCATGTCACATCTCTCTGTCGATCCAGACTGCCACAGACTTGAAGCTTCAGTCCAGGCACAAAAGAACAGCTCCTATCAGCTATGCAATCAGCTACAATCAACGCATGACCAAGTTCTGCTGCTCAAAGATAAGTCTGACCAGAGTCCCTACAGATGTATGCTTGGCCCACACCAGAGCTCCTGAGTCAGTAAGTCTGAGGCAGGGCGTGAGAATCTGCATTTCCAAGTTCCAGGCGTAAGTCCATGAACCTCACTTCCTGAGCACTGCTGCTCTCTGATATTTACAAGTGCATCACTGCAAGTGGTGTTTTAGCATTTATTTAGAATTTCTCTTGAAGTTATGAATGAGCTTGTTCATAGCCCTTTCGAGTCATACGATTGACTCTATCCACGAAGATTTCTTTTACACATTCCTAAGTAAAACAAGAACACGTTGCTGTGTTCTTTTGCATTTTTAATAGATCTCATCCTCCACCCTCAACCCCACAAATTTCATCTGTGTCTGTTTAGCTTTGCAGTACCATGGATTTAGCTCTGTTACCAAAGTACTGTATTTCAAAATTTTTATTATACATGTTTGCAGTACATAATAACTGCATTCATTGTGGGGAGGTGGTACATGTACATAACACATTTTTAATTCTTTTTACTTCTTCCCCTGCCCTCCCTCTCTCCCTGTGCTACCAAAGTCTTAAATCTGCATTTCGTGATACATTAAGTAGATGGAAAAATTCTTAGGGCTTGGGGAATGGGGTGGGGTGCAGAGGAATGACCGTTAAAAAAATCAACTCGGCAACCCTGGAAGTGCTTGGCAGCAATCCAGAATGGAGAGTCCCATGAAAGTCATTGGCCAGCTCTGGAATCAGACACTCCTTCACTTTCGAGTAAGCCCTAACCAGCCCTAGACCTTTGGATCGGTCTGGGTGCTATTCCATCAGCTGTAGCTGGATAATTTCCTTTCAGACACAGAGGGGTGACCCTAGAGAATAAGAGAGACATGCTACCCTGGAGAAAAGTCTAGAAAAAGACTGGATTTTATTTAGCATTATTGTCTTGGGCCTGCAGCAATCCTGTGAGACCACAGAGTCAGCGCTCCATCTCCAGAGGACTGATAGTCCCTGCCATGACTTTTTCTGAAACCTGATGGTTGGGGAGCCTCAGAATCTCTCCCTCGTACCAAACACTTCATACACAGTGTTTTTGCAAGACAAATCCCTGTGTGATTGCAGAGACACAGAGCTGGGCTACAGTCATCTGATTCATCCAGAAAGAAAGCCCTTCAGGACATGTGGAACTCTATGCGGAGCAAAGTGTCTCTGTAACGACTCCTGCGCAGATCACCCGCACCTTGGCCCTTCCTCCCTAGCCTCCCACCAGGCCCAGTCTCTTCTCACACATGATGCCTGTTGCCCTGGAATCCTCTCAGACTCATCCACTCAAGTCCTGGGCCTTTTCTGCAGCCCTTCCCTTCCTTTGCTACCCCAGACCTCATCCATTCATCTCTTCACTCACATCTTCCATTTAGTTTTACCACACAACCTGATGCATAATCACGCAAAAAATATTTTCAAGAACTTACTACCGGAGTTTCTTCAGCATAATCTACTTATCTAACAGCACATCCAACACCCAGAGTCTCTTTCCGTCAGAGTGGGAGTCCTCTATTTCCTGTTTAGTCATTTGTTGTCAACAGTTACCACTCCTTCCGTCTCATGGGGGACTTGTCTTCTGCTAGACCAACAGTGAGGACTGAGCCCATGCACTCAGAGCTGCGCTACAGATTCCTCTAGTATTATCTTAGTGCTTGTGCGAGGGGCCGGCATAGGCTTTGCTCAATGTTTCTGCTTCCCCTCACCCTCTACATTCCTCCACCGAAGAGGGGATCTCTTCACGCATCTTGGCCATAGGCTGCCGTGCCTGTTACTTCCCCACCCAGTGGCATGGCGAAGTTTTCTGTTATCCTACTTCAGTGTCAGGCTCACGCTGGCCTTTGTATGCCTGGGCCTCATGGGTGGAACTTTTTGCTCCTTCCCTCTGTGACAGCCAGCTTCTCTCTCGTAACTTGAGCAGGATTTTGTCCCTTTTCCTGCAGTGGTAGAACTCCAGTTGTACTTGCCTAGGATCCTGACAGAGAACCACGTATTTACGTGAGGATCAAGTATGTGTGCATTTACATTCCATCCCACTGCCTTGTTTATCCATTTGTCTTGACACTAATCCCATGCTGTCTTGATTAATATGGCTTCATAATAAATTAATATGGCTTCATAATAAATCTTGAGGCCAGGTAATGTAAAACTTTGTTAACCACTTTCAAGATAATTTGAAATTGTATCTAACTGAATTTTCTCACCTACCCATTCTCTTGCTTGCCCCAAATTTTCCTTTCAGCATTGGTGTACACTTTTGGAATACATTTCTATTTAGAATCAATGTATTATCAACTTCTACCAAAAAAAAGCACCTGCTGCAATTCTGAATTGAACTGCACTGAATCTATGGATTGGTTTGGGGAAGAACTAACATTTCGATAATAAACCTCCTTAAAATTCATAAACCTGCATTTCTCTTCATTTGAATTTTCTGTAATTTCTCTTAGAAATATTTATAGTTTTCAGTGTACCATATCTTTTGTCAGCTGTATCACTATTCATGGTTTTCAATATCAATGCAAATAGTAATATTTTATTCAAAAGTTTTACTGGTTGCTACAAGTATTTTGTATTGTGATTTTTTTTGTTATACTGACTGGGTATTCTGAAGACTTGCTAAACTCACTTATTCTAATAGCATTTTGCGTGGTCCATAGGATTTTCTATTGAGATGATCATGTCATTAATTATCTGAATATATTTTATGATGCCGTCTTTTCTCCTTTGTCATCTTACTAAGTGTAACTCGTTGTATTATTTTACAGGTTGCTTTAGCGTCTATAGTTTATATCTTTACCTTATCACACAGAGTATTTAAATACCATTTCATACAAAAAGCACGAAGAACCTTAATATACTGTCAGCCTTTGTGTTACTGTTGATACATTTTCCTTTTATATATGTTATATGTCCCCACAACACATTATTAGTATTTTTGGTTTAAACAGGTTTTTTTGAGACAGAGCCTGGTTTTATAGTTCAAACTGGCCTTGAATTCACTATGTAGCCCAGGCTGGCCTCCAACTCATGACAATCCTCCTGCCTCAGCCTCCTAAGTGCTGAGATTACAGGCATGCACCACCACACCCAGCTAAACAGTTGAATATCTTTTATCACCAATGGATTTAAGAAGATGTTTGTGGGCTCTACTAGTCGTCATTTCTTCGTTTTCTGTAGCAAGAGGTCTTGCAATATCTACCCTATTTTTTTTTTCTATAAGAGGATGTTTACTTGTGATCTTTTCTTGGTAAATGGTCCTTAAACAAAGATAAATTCAGGAATAGCTGACATTTGAATGCACAAGGATATAAACATGCCACAGTCAACTCAACCAGTCAAGTGGTGGACAGTTACCTACATTACAAAGCCAGATTATCTCATTACTACATTGGAGATAATACATTTAGCTGTAGCCATAACTTTTTGTTTCCAGAAGCCTTGGTCACAACTTTTATTGCCATTGATACCTCAACTGCAATACCTACACACTTACATTGTAGTATCTCATAGCTTTGCTCCTTAGATATTCAATATAGACACATCTCACCTTGCTAAAACACTTAAGTTCCCTGAAGGCGGTGCATACATTTCACAGTTCTCTGGTACTCTCACAATTCTAAGCTCCACATTCGAGTTAGTAGGTTATAAAGCCATGTACTGGAATGAATGAAATAACAGAAACCAGGGCCAACTTAAGGCTCTGAGATTTTGAAACTCTCACATAGCTGAATAAATATACACAAAAAAACCATAATAATCATTTGAATGAAGACAGCAAAACAATGTGTAAGGCCACACCTCTTTCTGCTTTCTGGAACCTGTGGGTCAAGCTTCTTTATCTATAAAGTCAATTTACAGAGTCTAATATGGGCAAGGAGTCCTGGCCTACTCTCCTATCCAGAGTTCAAAAGTTGTCTGGTCAGTATGCCCCTCCCATTTGCTAAGCAAAGTCAGAAACCATTCCAACATTCTGTTCCACTTGTTGTAACATTCAGTCACCTGGAATGAGAGATCCAAAGCAGCATAAGATGTGGCCCCTTCCC
The DNA here is from genome assembly GCA_004027595.1 of Dinomys branickii. Classification (NCBI taxonomy): domain Eukaryota; kingdom Metazoa; phylum Chordata; class Mammalia; order Rodentia; family Dinomyidae; genus Dinomys; species Dinomys branickii. The sequence continues at coordinate 5,506 of PVLD010032250.1, forward strand.
CCGAGAAGCTTGCTGTGAAGCTGACACAACAAAAAGAATCACGGTTTCCAGACACCAGTAATCCATCTTTCTTATTACAAAACCAAATTATGACAAAACAAATAAGACAGACAACTACATACAGGGACACATACTAGTGATACACTGTATTTTCCTGTTGAAAGGTAACTACTTTTAGATCTTCTACTCAAAATGAAGCCACATGCTGCATAGTTTGAAAACAGCTCCTTTTCATTTACGCAACCATCCAGTGTTGAACATTTAGGTTAGCATCAACAATCTAAAATTTTGTACCTACTATCAACAGGAGCATGAACAGACTGGAGATTAATACTCACTAATACAAAACATGCTGTTCTCTGTAACTTCTGACCACAATCATACTACCAGGTAGCAAATTTAGGATTTTGAGTCTCCTTTGCTTTTACCATCACTGTCAAAACACCAGATCTGTCCAACGACCTCTTCGTCAATCTTTTACACCCACACCCCACACTGTCTTGATTACTGGGACTTTACAGCAAGTCTTAGAATCAGGGAGACTCTCTCCAACTCAGTTATTTTTGAAAGTTGTTTTGGTTATATTAGGTCTTTCACATTTGCCTGTGAATTTTGGAGTTAGTTTGTCAATTTCTACAGGAAAGCCTGTAAGAACTTTGATTTGGGGAGGCTTGACACTTTAACAATATTGATTTCTCAAATCTATGAAATGGTATCTCTCTCCATGGACTTAAGTCTTAAATTCTAGGGGCTGGGGATATAGCTCAGTGGAATAAGCGCTTGCCTAGCAAGCGCAGGGTCCTGAGTTCGATCCCCAGTACTGCAAGAAAAAAAAAAAAGTCTTAAATTCTCTAAGCAATGGTTTTAAGAATTCCATATCTTTTGAAGTTATTACAAATGGCATTTGAAAAAATTTTCAATCTCCAACTGTTGAGAATGCATAGATATATAATTGACGTTTGTATGTTGATGTTTTGTACACTGCCACCAACCTACACATATATGGAATATGGATAACACTCAAGATGTATAAGAGCAAGACACAGGAGATAGTCTTTTCAACAAATGGTTTGGGAATAATCAAATGCTCACATACAAAAAGCAAGCAAAAACAACATTCAATCCATACCTCAAATTACTGTATATACAAATTTAACTCAGTATGGATCACAGCCATAAATGTAAATCCTAAAGCTGTATTTGTATAACAAAAGTGAAGATATCATTATGTAATACAGCATCTACTGTTAATTCCCCAGTATCTTCTCTATAATGGTGTATTTCCTTTATTGTTTTTTGGGTTATTCTTGTTTATAACTGAGTAACAAATGCAAAGGTAACATTATGTAATACAGCATCCATTGTTAATTCCCTACTATCTTCTCTATAATTGTGCAGTTCCTTTATTGTTTTTGCAATATTCTGGATTATAAATGAGTAACATATGTGAAGATAATTATTATGTAATACAACATCCATTGTCAATTCCCTACTATCTTCTCTATAATTTTGTATTTCCTTATTGTTTTTGTTATTCGGGTTTATATTCTTTTATCTTTAAAATTAAAAAATCCTAAAGCTATAAGAACAAAGACAAAGAAAAACCTTCATGATCTTCACCTTAGGAAAGATTTCTTATATATGACAAAAGCATTATATATAATAAATATATAGGATCTCTAAAATTAAAGACTTCTGTTCTTTATATGACTGAGTTAAAAGAACCAATACTAGACAAGCCACAGAGAAAATATCTGCAAATCATAAACCTGGTACATGTCTTGTATTTAAATTATATAAAGAGCTCTCAAAACTCAGCAAAAAATTCTGCAAAATATAATTTAGTCTTTAAAAAGGCAAAAGATTTAAGTAGCTATTTCACAAAAGAAGGTATACACAAAGCAGCGCTTAGAAGCACATGGAAATGTGCTTAGCATCATTAATTATGAAAATGCAAATTAAACTATGAGAGACCACTACATACATATTAGAATGGGTAAATAATTGCTTTATAATTTTTATTAGTACATATTTGCAGTACGTAATGATTACAATTATCATGGGGAGTTGGTACATGGACTTAAGTCTTAATTCCCTCTCTTTCTCCCCCCCCACCTCTATCTCTCGGTCCCCCTCTAGAATGGGTACAATTTAAAAGGCTCTTCATACCAAGTGCCAACATGGATGTGGAGGAACTAAACTCCCCTAAGCTGGAAAGGTAAAATAGTGCAATCACTCACTCTGGGCAATGATTTGATAGTTTAAGTTAAACATACACCTACCATATGATTTAGCCACATCTTTCCTAGCTATTCCTCATCCAAGACAAATGAAAGCATACACCTACACGAAAATCGATAGCACGAATATTCATAGCAACTTTACATATAAAAGTCAAATTCCGGAAACAATCCAAAGGTTGATTAACAAGTGACTGTGCAAACGGGGACACAACTGTAGGACGGTAGGGTTCAGAGACAAGGGAATGAACTAGTAACACAAGTTACACCCTGGACAGAGTCTCTGAATAATTACTGAGCACATGAATTAAACAATAAAGAGTATAAGCTGTATAATTCCATTTATATAAAATTCTAAAAACTACAATAGAGCAATATTAACAGAAAAGAGGTAAGTAGTTGTGGGTGGAGGGCTGGTCGTTAAGGGTCAGGCAGGGCGTGAGGAAACCTGGTATTGGAAATTATTTTACTCTCTGGATGGTGGCGCTGGTTTCATGAATTTATGTATTTACCTCTAAACTCTGCATTCACTCTAAACCTATGAAATTTAAATATGGGCTTTACTGCTTGTCAATTATACCTTAATGAGACTGTTAAAAACAAACATCAGAGCTGCTTGATGGAAGGAACACCTTTGAAAGACCAGAAAGCAAAGCTATGTTGCCCCGAGCTTCAGAGACCTGTCAACGCCCATCGCTCTCCTCCGACACCCAGTAGCTGCTCCGACTAAAGCTGCACTTCACTTTCTCACTCTGGAAGAGCGGCTGAGCTTCGGGCTACTTCTACCATTTCCTCAGGGATCGTTCCGGGACACTGGCGAGCCAGCGGGGAGGAACGGATCAGGTCACCAACATAATTCAGCTTCTCAGGTGTAGTGGAAATCCAGTATCACAGTCAGAAGAAAATGAAACTTCAGCAAACCCGTTTTATGGGCGGTGCGGGTTTTTTATGCCTGGCGTGGGGTTCTGACCACGCCGGGCAGCGACTGTGTGGCATGGCAGGCTGGCCCCATCGATGTCAGTCACGGGGGTCTGCTTAAAACACTGGCAGAATCGCGGGGTTGCCGCCTCTCACGGGTGTCCACAGATGGCCTTGGCCCCAAATCCCAGGCACACGTTGTTAGCATATACGTCACACACTTTCCTGGGGAAGAGTTCACGTTACCGGACCGCGAAAGCGCTGCTCCACTACGAAAAGGCCAGCGCGGGAACAAGGACTCGCCTCCATCCACCTGTCTTTTCTCCGCTCTCTTTTCGCTCCGGGAGCAAAACCCCTCGGAATCACCCGTTCAGCTTTCCCCGCTGACTTGAGATCTACAGACAATCCACACTCCCGAGCACGTGGAACCGTCACCCGCTTCGCTTCCTCCCCGTTCGCTCGGAGCGCGAGCTCCCCGTCCCGGCTCGCCGCCCCTTGCCCACGGGGAGACGCGGCGTCGCTCCAGGTCCGCAGCTGTGTAACTCACCGGGCACGGCGCTGCCTTCGCAGGGGCGCGTCCTCACCCCCTTCCCGGCGGTCCGGTCAGCTAAGCACTTTGCCTCGCGGTCCAGGGGGCCGTTTGCCCGGACCCTCCGGGGACGGCGGAGGCGCAGCGACACCCGCCGCGCGCGCAGGTGGCTGTGCAGGAGCACGCGGCGCGGGACAACCTGTCAGCGCCGCCCTCCGCCCGCCCGCCCTCCGCAACCCGAGCGCGGCCGCTCTGCGCAAGCGGGCGACGGTGCCCCGAGCCGGCGCGAGGCCCCCCGCCCCTGCGCGCCCGCCGCGCCCCGCGTCCCGCGCGCGCACGCGCTCCTACCCCGCGTCGCCGGCGGCCGGAGCAGCAGGAGCAGCAGCCACGCGGGCAGGGCGCGCGCCCGCCCGCCCCGGAGCCGCCGTGGGACCATGGCCGTCGGCGCAGAGCCCGCCGGGCGCCGGGGCACCGCGCGCAGGGCCGGCCCCGGGGAGGCGTCGATCGCAGCTCGGGGACCGGCCGCCCTCCCGGCGCCTTCGCTTTCGCTTTTGCTTTAGCCCCCGAGGGCCGCGGAGAGGTGCGGAGCGATGACAGCTCCGTGACTCAGCGGCCCCGCTGCGGCCGCGGAGGGCGCCCCGACGGCCGGGCCCCCGCGACGGCGCCCCGGGCCCGCAGCCGGCCGCACCCCGCGCACAGGGGCCCGGGGACCTCACCTGCGCCCGCGGCGCCCCGTTCTTGGCTCCCGGCTCCGGGCCCCCCGGGCGCCCCTCCCCGCGGAGGCGGAAGGCGAGGGCTCGCGGCACGCGCTTCCCGGCCCCGCCCCGCCCCCACGTGGGCTCCCCGGGGCGCCGGCGTCCGCGTCGTGGGTGACCGCGGCGGGAGCGGGCCGTGCGCTCTCGGCCCGCGCCTTCCACCGCGCCTGCTCCGACTCGGTCCCAGGCGCCTCGCCTTGCTCCGCCGCCTCTTGCCCAGGAAAAGGTCAGACGTTTGCAGGGCGGAAGGGGGAGAGGCAGAGATTTCGTCTCCGCGCCTCTTTCGTTTCCGGTCTACCAGCCTCCCGCACCGCGGGTGAGTGTTGTCGTTCTGGGAATCGCGTCAGTTCCCGCTTATGAGGAACCGGATCTGAGCCGGAAAGACCGCAGAGGAGCGGGCAGAAGTGCCAGGTCCAGGAGCGGCCCTGGGAGGGGCCGACACCCGAGCGCTCAGTCTGCAGCTTCCTAATGCCTGGGTTATCCGGAGGTTTGGGGGAAGAGCGTGCTCGAATTCTCTTTGAATTTAGTGTGAAATTGATTGAAGTTCTTATTCACCCTCCTCCACATAGGAGAAGGGAAAGACTTTGCTTGTTCCTCTTGCTCCCCAAAAAGTTTCAAAACGACATGATAAGTGCAAAATATGCACAGAAAAGGAATTCAAAGCCATGGAAACCACACGTAGTCCTAACTTCTAAGTATAGTCAATGTCAACGTTTTTGTACTTCAGACTTATAAACGCTCCTTTTATTAGGACCGTTTTTAAATATCAAAAGTGGAGTGTAACGAACACCAGATGCTCATCACCCATCCCAGGAGCGCTGCTCTCCACTTAGCAGGAGCAGTCCCCACCGCCAAGTGGGGCAGCCCCAGGATTTCCTGTAACAATGGGAAAGTCGAATAAAAATTTTATTGGATACAACATGACACTTTTTTATATCCTATGAACCTCTGTAAAGTAGGAGTTTCCATATTAGTACAAATGTTAGTGGCAGCAAATTATCATAGTTTAACTTTTTCCTCTTATTTCAATATTAAAACAACACTGTAACTGATATCTTCGTTTGAAACACACCTTGTGAATGTAAGATTTCCTACTGTGGAGCTCTTGAGCCAATTGTAGAGGATTTTGTTTTTGTTTTTCAGTACTGGGATCGAACTGTTGTTCTGTGGATCCCAGTCCCCCGCCTTTTAAAATTTATTTTGAGACAAGATCTCCTAAATTGCTCAGGTAGGATTCAAATTTGGGGTCCTGCCACCTCAACCTCGCTCAGTGCTAGGAGTACAGGCGTGCGCCGCTGCACCTAGGGTGGGGGTGGGGGGCTAAAGACTTTTTTCTTGCCTGGGCCAGTGGTTTACAGAATATAATCTCAGCACTTTCGAGGCTGAGGCAGGAAGATCAAGTATTCAAGAGGATCCTGGGCTACTCACTGAGATTGTGAAGGTCCTGGGGGAGTCTGGAGCCTCCTTCTAGAGGTGGTTTCTAGGTTTCTATGTCTGGAGCAAGAACTGGTCAAGACAAGTGCAATGGGGGTAAGATTTTATGACCTGTTAAAAGTAGGAAAATGAACAGGCTCTGCAGAGCAAGCTTGGGCCAAGTAAAAGTAGGAAAATACGCACAGTCCTCAGAACTCAAGGCCCACGGTCCCTTTCGTACTGCCTTCCATGAGGCTGGCCGCAGGTCTGGGCCGTCCTATCAAACCCTGCTGGAGTTCCTGGGGGAATCCACGTGCAGGGCTCTGGGAACTGCTCTGTGCACGTGCGCTGGGATTGTAGGTCAGCGCTACAGCTAGTCTCTTTCCCGGCTAGTCTTTGCCACGCCTCATCTCCTGCCTCAAGACTATGTCTTTAAAAAAAGGGAACAGGGCTGGGGATATAGCTCAGTGGAATAAGTGCTTGCCTAGCAAGCGCAGGGTCCTGAGTTCGATCCCCAGTACCGCAAAAAAAAAAAAAATAAAAAAAAAATAAAAATAAAAATAAAAAAAGGGAACATTTTTCTTCTGCACGAGTACTACCAGCTTGCTTCCCAGAATCTTGTGCCAGTACACCTGTCTTACTCTGCTTTGTGCTGCTGTGACGGCCTGGATATTTTATAAAGGACAGAGATCTATTTCTTCCAGTCTTGGAAGTCCCACAAGGAGACTATTTCCTTGGGTTACATTCATATAGCTGGATGATTTTTAAAAACTTTTTATTTGGGGACAATTACACATTCACAGGCACTTATAAGAAGTAAGAGGGATGTTCTATGCCCTTTGCCCAGTTTCCCCCTAATGGTAACATATTTTTTCTTTTCTTTTTTGACCTGGTATCCAAGCTTTCCAAGACTGAGATCCTGTTAGTGTGCTCCAAACCCCGGGCCTCTTTATTATCTACAGCACACTCACTGTCTCTAAAAGAAGCCCAGCAACGCTCGGGATCACGTGACTCTGCTGCTTCTGCTTCTGCTGCTTGGAACACCCAGCCTCTGGTTTCCACCCATATCCCCTTCACTGCCTGTGCCTCCTACCCGTCCTTGGAGAGCCTGAGGTCTCCCTTGAGCCCCACCCCCCAGAAGCACCGCTGAGTGTCTGCCTCCCAATCCCATCAAAAGCAGGGGCTGTGTGTCTGATTAATGGCTAACTCTCTAGGGCTTAGACTGATGCATTTTACCGAATTTAACTAAATTCTTAGCGGGTGCTTTGGATTTCGAACAAATTTCTCACATCCCATAGGGAGAAGGAAGTTACAGCGTTGGTGCTGCCAAGGGGTGAGGTGGGGTAGAATCATGAATCTGCATATTTGAAAAACTGCCCTAGATCCTGACGCAAGCTGCATGGAAGAGCTTGAGAAACACTGGTTTCACTTCAGATAGTCCTGACAGCAAAGTTCTTGGAAAATGAAAATGCTTGCCTTTCACTTCCTCTAAGGTTTTCCTTGCTGCTATTCTAGGTGGGAAGAATGGGGTGGGTTTCTCTTGGACTTGACAGAGATGTGAAACAAGGTGGGTTCCGGTATTTTTATTTTATGCATTGTGTCTTCGGTACCCTTTTGAACTGTATGATTCTGTCATCCAAACTCCAAAAAATACATTTAAAAAAAAATCTTGTTGTCTCACTACATGGGGTCTACAGGGTCTCACTACGTAGTTCAGGCTGGTCTTGAGCTCACTTTGTAGTCCAGGCTGGTCTCAAACTTGGAACAATCCTCCTACCTCATCATCCCAAGTGCTGGGATTACAGGCATGTGCCACTGCGCCCGGCAAAAGTTCATTCTTCTATGTGTATTAATTGCCCAGGGATGCCATAACTAAGTAGGTGAAACTGTGTGGCTTAGAACAACAGAAACTTCCTGCCTCTGTTCTGGAGCCTGGAAGTCTGATTTCCAGGCATCAGGAGGGCTGCTCTAAGCTACAATCCTTCTATGTCTCTTCTGCCTTTTGGGGTCTGCTGGCATCTGTAGTTAGCACTGGGTCATGCAGTCTTGAGCCTGTGTCTCTTTGCATGGCCTTCTCTATGTGTGTGTCTGTGCCCAGATTTCTTCTGACAGCAGGCATACTGGGTTAGAATCTATCTTATAGGCCTCACTTGGACTGATTGCCTCTGCAGATCCTATCTTTAAATAAGGTTTCATTTGAGGGTTTAGGGGTCTGCAGCTTCAACATGTATTTCTTGGTGAACATACTTGAGCCCATAACAATGTGATTTAAAAAAATTTTTTTTTAGAACAAACTCAAAATTTCAGGCCAAAGGAAATGAGCTGGTTTCTGGACAAATGACTTCCATAGGCAATGTCCATGACTCAGGAGTGAAAGGGGAAACACTTTGTTCTGGAAGTTTTATCAAGGACCCACACAGGGGTGGGGCGTTTGCTCAGCAGTTATCACTCGAAACAGAACTGGAGGCAGGGACCAGGCTCTAGGGTTAGGAAAGGTAAGGCCCAGCAGGCTGCAGCCTTAGGCTCATTGGCAGTGTGCAGATGGACCTGCTGGACTGGGAAGTGAACCAGACAGATGGGAAGAGGTCAGATGGGGCCACCGAGAAGGGAAAGGGGAAGAGATGTGGTTCTTGACTAAGAGCTTCATTTTCTTCTTTCTGAAGTCAGCTTTCTCTTGCTGTGACAAAACAGCTGAGATAATGTAAAAGGCAAAGGACTCCCGTCGAGAGCATAAAGAACTCAAAAAAATCATACCTCCCAAATTCAAAGACCCAATCCAAAAATGGGCATCTGAGATGAATATACACTTCTCAGATGAAGAAATACAAGTACCAAATAAATATACGAAAAAATGTTCAACATCACTGGTCATTTCACAGATGCAAATTAAAACAATGCTGAGATTCCATCTCACCCCTGAAAGAATGGCCATCATCAAGAAGTCAACCAATAACAAATGCTGGAGGGGCTGTGGGGAAATGTGAACCCTTCTCCACTGTTGGTAGGAGTGTAGACTGCTGCAACCACTGAAAATCTGTGTGGAGTTTCCTCAGAAAACTAGGATTAGGGGTCACATTTGACCCAGCTATTTCCCTTTTGGGAATATCTTCCCAGAAGAATTAAAAACATCATACCACAGTGATACATGTGCACCCATGTTTATAGCAGCACAATTTGTAATAGTTAGATCTTGGAAACAACCCAGGTACTCATCAACCAAAGAACGGCTAAAAAAGATGTGGTCTTTTTATGCAATGGATACTACTCAGCCATAAAGAAGGATAAACTGGAGGTTTTTGTAGGTAAGTGGATGCAACTCAAGACCATACTCATAAATGAAATAAAACAGGTGCACAAGTGTAAACATCATATTGTCCCCCTGGTGTGAGAAGCTGAAAGAATAGATAAGATCCAAAATGTACAATAGATATTGTAAAACGGGAAGAAACTTCAAAAGGAGAGACTGGGATGGGGGAATGGAGAAAAGAAGAAAGGGAAAATAAAAA
>PVLD010032251.1:0-14861 GCA_004027595.1 Dinomys branickii
CCCCGGCATCTCAGAGAAATACGCCCAGTTTAAACTTCCCAGCCGAGGTCCCGGCATTCACGCTCGCCAAGTCTGTCTCGAGCTGGTGGTGTTTATTAAGGAGGTTCGCTCCCTTGCTGCTCACCTGGTCGCCATCTTCCCCGGAGCTCTATTGTTTTATTTTCTTGTAAATATCTTTGCTGTTATTAGGGTAATATTGGCCTTGTGAAATGAATGCTAACATATCCCTCTGTTTCAATTTTCTGAAGTAGATTGTTGAAGATTAATAATAATTGTTTTCCTTAACTATTTAGTAAATATTACGAGTAAATCTACCATGGTCTGCCAGTTATTTATTTGATTTATTTAATAGACATGGCCCATTCAGAATTTCATGGGTGTTTGGTCACATTGTATTCTTTCAACAGAACTGGTCCAGTTCATCTCGCTAATTTAATATTTTTTGACAGTGATTATTAGCACAATGAAGAGTTCTCAAATAGTTTAATTAAGACTTTTTTTGTAATTCTAGTTACTTGGGAGGCTGAGGTAGGAAGATCCAAACATCTTAGTGATTCGATGAGATTTTATCTCAAAACTTTAAAAAATTAAGAAAGGGCTGGTGATATAGTTCAGTGTGAAGGGCCTAGGTGCAATCCCCAGTGCCACAAAAACAAAACAAAACAAAACAAAACAAAACAAATTCTATTTTTTTCCTCTTATACAAGAAAGCAATACAAGTCTATGATAAACACCATGGGAAAGGCATGCAATGAAAGAAGGCCATTTTACTTCTTTAATCTTTTTGTTTGATTGTTTTTTTTCCCCAAACATTTGGGCCAAAGAGAAAGATTTATTTGTATAACATAAGATATTCTGCAATAACTACTGAATGCAATATAATAGGTATAAACAAATAAAATCAGAGCATGCAAGCATACATACTTGGGAAGAGTTGGCTTGACAACAGGATGTAGAAAAGGAAAGAGAACAAAAGGCTTCATTTACTATAAGCTCAACAAGACTCTAGATGGTGGCATTTAAATATTGACACAAAATTCTCAGTTGCAATAAACCAAATCAGAGAAAGAAATGGTTGTGCTCCCTTCTGCATTGGTTGTTTCTTTATTTGCAATTTTTAGGTGCTTTTTCCAGTGAGTTAAGTAAAATTGATGTTAGCCTCATGCTATTGAGTCTTGTAAACATGATAAAAATATACAGAATGCAATACTTTTAGCAACTATTTTTTTTTTTTTTGTGAAACAAATCACCTTGTGACAAATCTCTTTGATAAGTTTCATAGTCAAATATTAAGGTAAGGCTGACATCATTTCTGACTTGACTGCACAGGTTTTTGCATATGCCTAGGTTTCTCCAGAAGCTCAGGAAAGGCTGTGTTATTAGAAATGGCTGGCTGTGTTATTAAAGGTGTCGCAGAGAGTGCACAGGGGTGTGAGGCAAGGATGGAGGGCAGCTGTGCAGGTGACCTTTGGGATAGCTGCCACATAACATGGAAAACTACTAACTGATTCTTATATATCTGTGCATATCTCAGCTCTCTCATTCTGAGGAAGGGGGAGAGTTTAGTTGCTCATCTCCATGGTTCACACACTTTCCCCCTCAGGTAGTGTTTGGCAGGTATTCCCCTAAGGAAGTTCCGAGGCAGAGGAGAGAGCAGGTGCTTTGCTTGATGTGGACAAGAAGGCAAAAGGTAGGGAACAAGGGGCATTTGATTGCCTCTGTGTGCTTTATGGCTTCAGTTGTTGCAGAGCTGACTTTTGTGCCCAAGGCTACAAATCCAGGAGATGTTAAAAAAACTGAAAAGATGTGTTAGACCTCTGGTCCGTGCTACCCAGAGCCTGATCCTGGGAGGAGTGCCCCTTGGTAGACAATGCATCTCTTCAAGGTGTGACTTTAGAATACAGTCATCAAACAATTTCCCCACCATAGAGTGGGTGCTTTGTGATCAGCTTTCTGTGTCTTCCATTTTCTATAGTACCAGGCAACTTCCCTCTAAAAATACATAAAAGAAATCAAGAAATAAATGACCATATTGAAGGGTAGAGAAGATACCCTCCTCTTACTCTCAAGGGTGAAGGAAGCAACTCAAGAAAAGGAGAGACTGAAGCTAAACATAGTGGCCCTGGGGACATGGCAGAAGGCCAGCAACTCCATTGCAAACATCCTTTCATGGAGCATGGGTTCTCCCGCCATGTGAGTGCTATCGTTTAGATGTACTTCTCATGTGTTGGAAGACTGGTCTCTGATGTGGAGATAGAAGAGGATGCAGGACCTTAAAAGGTGGGGCTTAACGGAGGGTGATTGGGTCCTTAGGAACATTGCACTTAGAAGACATCACGGTGTAGGGCCGGCCAAATCTGGACCGAATCCTCTGAGAACCATAAGCCAGAATGGAGTTCTTCTTCAAGGTAGAGTTATGGAGCACTTTGTCCCACTGAAGAGAGAGCAACTATGGTAGAAAGGGTTAAGCAGTTCTCATGGGACTCCATCAATTCTCCTGAGAGTGAGCTGTTATTATAGAGAGAGCCCCACCTTCTCAGCCTCAGGTTCCTGTCTTGCTCTACTCCTTTCACACAAGCTCCAACCCTTTTGAGGTCACCCGTCATGAGGCCCTCCTGGGCTCAGCAAGGATCCATGCCAGGCCATGGCACCTCCAGTAGTCAGAGCCAAATGAGCTTTCCTTCCTAACACAATATCACACCTTGGGTGTTTTGTTATGGCAATGGAAAATGGACTAATGCAATTGATCATTTTTCTGTAAGTGTCTTTTGTATATTTGGTTATACAATATTCTGCTTTTAATCAATGGATTTAAAATAACCACAATGAATGTAAATGTTACATGTCATACATATGGATTAAAATTAATATTTCATAGTTATTTTTAGTAGAGAAAACATTGTCCACTTCTCAGGAACTCTCCTGGGTTTAAGCAGAGGTTTAAAAAAATATCTCTCAAATGACACTTTTATGGAAGTACAATCTGCTTTGTCCAAGTGATCGTTTATTAAGAAGAAAAATATATCTAAATATAGCTCAAATTATCATCATCCAGTTTGAACATCTCAAAAGCCAGTCATGCTCATTGATCAAGCAGCAATGAAGTGATTTTTCATGCACGGCTTCAGTGAAAGAAACAAATCTTTAAAAAGCTACTTTTAATGATTTGTCAGACATCTTAAGAAATGTGCTGGACAACTGTTGATGTTAGAAATGCAATATAATCCATGCATGGAGGAATGCATAATTGTTTTCATAAAAAGTTCAGAAAGCTGAAAGTATCTTTTCTGGCAGAAAAAGTTTTATTTATTTTGTAACTGTGGTACAAGTTGTTCTAATCTTACCTCTATGAAAAATATAACTAAAGCTACTTGGAATTTTGTGACTTATGGTCTTAAAGACTATCCTCTGTTTTCAACAACACCATTGAGAGGGGACTCTGATGTTCTTTGCAAACCTCCCATATCACTGAACGGGCTGCTCTGCAAACAAACCTTCCCAATGCCTCGCACTCATCCCCAAGGCCAAGGGCAGCCAGGAAAAAGTGGATAGAAATGAGAGAGAACAGCAGAAGAAGCCTTCTACAATGCCAAAGTATAAGTACTGGCTTTATGTATTTAAGAAAATCAGACACAAGATAAACAATACATATAAATCAAGGCGTTTTTGGGGCCATCTAAAGCTGGCAGGAGGAATGGCTTTGGCACTGCCAATTTTCATTGCTAGTTAACCCAAAATCTGTGCTTCTACCTCTGTGGAATCATAGCCCATAGAAATGTGAAGTGTCTGTGAAGAGCCGTCCTTCATTTAGGTCAGTGTGCACCTATGCGTTAGCTCACAGAACTGCAGGAACCACCAACACAAGGAATAAGCTCTCAGAGGTCATTATGAGCAAGACAGGAATCTCCATCCAGGGGAGGGATGTTGGGACAGAGAGGTGCTCCCCATCTACGCCCACTGGACCAGGCTGTTTCTGCTCTGGGCAGCAGTGTTGGATCCTGTCATTTCGCCCCTTACACTGAGGACAGACCTTGAGGGCCCTGTCTACCAGGACCACCTGCTGGGCTGGGGTCTGGAGAGACAGGAGCCTCCTGTGTTCAGAACACAGGGTTGCCTTCCTGGGTCTGAAGACAAGAGCTGGAGTAAGATACTGAAACCTCTGAGACCCGACTTCCTGGGGCCCCTCAGATAAGGATGGATCTTCACCCTAAAGAAATTCGTGGGAGCGGAGGGATGATGTGTGGAGGAGGAGGTGCTGCCTAACAGCACAGTGGGCCTCCAATGGCTGCAGGTAGAGAGACCCCCAGGTACCCCAGTGTATTCATTTAGCACTGAGCATCTCTGCTGCAAAGGAAAATGTGGTCCTCAATATCATCTTTAAACCAGGTACCCTGCAAAGCTGTTGAGGGGTTAAAGCTCCAGGACTTGTGCATGCAGCAGATGCTGCTTCTCTTTGGCCCCAAACTCTGGGGTGGACACACTTCATTTTCCTGTCTCCTGTCCAGGCAGGAGTGCAAGAGACTCTGTTAACCATGAGGCACTCTGATCTGCCTCATCCCCAGGGACTATGCAGACCTCCGATGTATAAAACACATGTGGGAGCGGCTTCTCCAGCCAAAGACAATCTTTCTTCAGTCAGTTTTTAAAGACTTCTGAGCAGCAGCAGAGAGACGCATGTCAAATAGAATGACCTAGACACACACACAAGCTCACGCACACACAGGCACATGCTCATTTGGAGGATTTATTGGCCACTTACTGGGCTAGACACCACGCTTGCTGCTTCACTTTTCTCATTTAAAATAATCTTTCAAATGGTTCTGTGACACCAGGGTAGTTATCTCCCCTTTAAATGTGATGGAGATGTTTTAGTGCTATTTCCCAGTTAGCCATTTAGCTCTGGGCATTTGATTTGTCAGTGCTTTTAGGGAATTGGTCTTTATAGCTCCTCAGTAAGAGAGGTCTATCCAGTTATTTCTCATATCTAAAAGGATCTGGAGGGGCCAGTTCCCTCATGGGGTCACTTAGTATTTCAGGGACTTGGGTGACCTCCATGATTCCCTACAACCCTGCCAGAGTGGCTTTTCTAGTTGAACTGGACAAGGAGTTGGAGCCATTTGGAGCCACTTAATTCAGCCACATGTCTGGATCAAAGGCCAAACTAGGTGAGGAGGCAGCCTTGTAAATTCATCAACACAGCTCTTTTGCTTCAGGCTGCAGCCAGTACTGCAATGCAGAGCTACTCAGCCCCCTGGTAAGGGCTATTGTCAAGCAGAGACCATGTCAGGGCCAGGACAGCAGGACAAGATGGCCAGGAGAGAATCTAAGCAAAGAAACTGAACCTCTGCTCTTTTCTTTCTTACTGGAGCTCTGAAGAAATTGGTGGTATTTGTGATTATCAAAACTAGCAAAGTGGAGGCATTGTGATAAGTGAGATGAGGGTGGATAGGGAGGGTGTACGTGCGTGCATGTGTGTGCTCGTGTGTGTGTGCATGTGTAGATGCATTATGATGATGCAGTTGGACTGGGAGAAAGAGAAGGAGCAGGCAGAAACAAAGGAATGGTTAATTGCAGTTCCATTTTAAGTGTTATATAACTAGCAGCCTAGTTAGTTTGCACAGCAAAGCTCTCATTGCCTCAGATACCAAGAAGAATACATAATCTTTCACTTTTTCTCCTTTGAAGTTCAGATTAATATATTATACCTTGGAACACAGGTCTTCATATTTTAACGATGTTAAGACATACAAAATTCATACTAAAATACAGAATTCATAATTGTAAAATAAATACAGGAATATTCATACAGCAATTGCCTGTCATGTCCTTTCCTGTGATCATGCTTGGAGTCACCCTAGATATCTTTCCTTGAGACCAGTCCATGTCACAGTCAGTGCTGGATCCTTGCAGGGCAGCAGGTTTCCTCCTCAGGGGCCTTAGGCACAGCCCAATTCCCAGGAACAATGATGGTGGGTGCAGCACTGTCTCCTTGCTCTCTGGCTTCCTCCCTCTTTGTATTCACCCGCTTTCCTGGTTCCACCTCCCTCATTTCCTTGCTCACTTTTAACCCAGGACCAGCCTGAGACTCTATGACTACCACTTTACCAATGCTGCCTTTCTGTCAGCTGACCCTCACTGCAGCCTGAACCCGAGAGGCTTGTCATGCATAACAGATGATCACAGCTGCAGTCTGTGTACCTGTTTGATATTAATTAAACTCTAATAAGTTAATGGTTAGGTTTTAATACCTGGGTGTGCCATTGTTTGAAGAAATATAATATCATTGATACAGGTTATAAATTCTGAATTCTTCTAGTGTTTTAGCAAGCACAGTATATAGCACACTTTTTGAATTTGTATTGCTACTTGAAAATGGTAAACATAGTGTCCACCTCTTCCCAGAGGTCTTCCAGAAACCCTACCCTGACTTTCATAGGTGAACACAGCCCTTGCTGTGACACAATCCAGGCATTTTTCCAGGGCCATTTTGGAACATGCTTTGTGGAGGAGCCATTTCAGCTCCCACATCTGGGCCCATCCAGGACCACACAGCCACATCATTCGCTTCCTAGTATGAAGGAGCACTCATTATAAAGGAGAGCTACTGGATTTCTAGTGGGAGCAGTAGGCAGGGAGGGTACCCAAAAACAGCTGTAACAAAAAATAGCCTCTGTCATTAAGGCAGCAAAACAATATGAAAATGGATGCACTTGAGAACAGGGCCTATTTCCATAATTTATGGAAATGGCTTTTCCCTAGATTTAATGGCCATCAGGAGCTCCATTAAGAACCTCCCCCTCCTTCTTTCTTTATACCCTCAAATTAGAAATCAGGGGGCAGTCTGCGTCATTTTGTGTTAATCCCATTTAGTTTACTGAGATATCCTCTGCTTTGTGTGCTTTCACTGGGTGCGAGAGCTACCCCGGGATGTGCAGAAGGCCCAAGAAAGCCCACAAGAGATGGACAGGGGAAAGAACTGGAGGCTGTCGGCTTCTGTTTCCAATAATCAGCAGTAGCCAGCTTTTATTTGGAGCACTTTCTCAGTCTTCCCTCTGGCAGAGTCCATGGCCACTTGAGAGAGGCCAGCAACCAACCCACCCAACAAATGGGACATTCACCATGAAGGCTGTTTTCCTCTTGTGCCCATGCATTGTTCTGAAGGAAAGATGAGTCTTTTGGGCACAGGAAAGATACCACCCTGGCCCTGCTGTCCATATGGAGAAAGGGAGAGAAGGGCAAGCAGAGGGCCAGCTGAGGCCCGGCCTGGACAGCGAAAGCAGGGCAGGTTTTGCATCAAGGTAAGACCACAGAGACCACAGAACCCTCACGAGCTCTGCTTCCCCTGTGGAGTAGCGCAGAGGTCCATAGTAACCTTATTATTTGGCTTTCTGCATCCACAGTCCCTCAAGTGTTTCTGGACACCAGGGCAGGCAAGGTTGTCCTGAGGCTCTGCCCTGAAGAGTCCTGCCATTGTGTCCCTAGAAGATGACTGGTAGGTGAAAGACATGCCTATGGATACAGGCAGTGGCTCCACTACAAAGAAAGAGTTTGGGGTGCAGTGGAGAAGGGTGAGTAGCTGGGGAGAAGAAGGGCTTCCCAAGGGGAGAAGCCAGACCTTCAGGTTAAGTCCCAGGAACTGGAACTGGTTAGGGCCTGAGGAGCAGGGACCTGAGTCCGGGGAAGGAGTTTCCTGCACAGGAGAAGGAGTCAGGCAGTGAAGGATGCAGGCACCTTTATCATGCCTGACTTTACTCTCACGTGATGAGGACCGTTGGACTTGAAGTCAAGTGACACAATCAGATTTTGGCACACTCACCTAATGCAGGGACTTCATGGAAGATGGAGGGGAGGGGGACACTGGGCACATGCTGGAACACCCAGCTTACAGCAGGGGATGTGGAATGTGGCCCTGGCACTGGAGAGGAAGGGCTGTGTATGGCTTCACTGGAATTCACAACTCTGCTGAGCACTGAAGGGACCTGAGGAACACACTGAGATGTGTAACTTGGTGGTTGGGGACTGAGAGTGACATTAATTAGGACAAGAATTAAAAGGTGAGGGACAAGAGGTGAAGGTGTTCCTACGCCTATGCAGGGTGGGGAGGAGGAGTCTGTTTCATTGCACCTCTTTGGGCAGGTGTTGCGTTCTTGCTGTTGCTAGTCACGCACAAGTCCATAGAACTCCACCCTCTGGAAAATGGAAGATACCTGCTAGTGAACTGGGTAACCCAAAGGACCTTTGCCATAATTAAAATTGAAAATGTTCCCCAGAAGTCTCAGGTGTCCAGTGGTGGGGCCTTTAGGAGGTGACTGGATCATAGGGTGTTGAACTCTCCAGTGCACGGACTTCTCGATGAGTTCGTAGCTGAATGTGCTGTTAGGAGGTGGGGTGTGGTTGACAGAGATATCGCCCTGGTGGGTGAGGTAGAGGGGGGCATTCTTGCCCCCAACTTCTCTCATTTCTGTCTGTGCCTCCTGAGGATCATGAGGTGAGCAACTGTCCTGTGTCATAACTTTCCACTATGTTGTTTCTGCCTTGGAGCCAGCCAGCCATGTACCAAACCTCCTGGAGCTGTGAACCAAATAAATGTCCTTTTGCTGTGATTGTCAAATATTTTGTCCCAGTGATGGAAAAATGTCTAATAAACATCAACATGAAAAGAGAAGCTGACCAGAGCAGCCACAATACTTGAAAGTAAAGACACACACACACACACACACACACACACACACACACACACGTAGAGAAGATGGAGGGAATACATCAAGGTAAATCAATTAAATGTCTATGTGTATAGTTTCCTCTGGTTTTTTAAATGAAAACATGTAAGAGTATCACAAATAACTTCTGTATAACTTTAATCAGAAATGTGTCATTTGCTACATTTATTTGAGTGTCCTATTTCCATATTTATTGTATTTCTTTTTTTTTTTTTCTGCTTTGCCTTTTTGAGACAGGGTCTAACTATGCAGTTTAGGTTGGTTTCGAGCTCACTTTGTAGCCCAGGCTGGTCTCTAACTTGCAACGATCTTCAGTCTCCCAAGTGCTGGGATTACAGGTGTGTGCCACTATGCCCAGTTTATTTATTGCATTTCTTTCAGCTAATTGTGAGTAAATAATAGATATGGTAAGACTTTATTTTGCAAGAATTCAGTGTGAATTCCCTAAGAAAAGTAACGTACTATGACATAGCCACAATAAAATGACCAAAATCAGGAAATTCTCGGCCATCACTTAATCTATATTCTACATTCATTTTCCAACAGTTGTCCCTATAGAGTCACTTGTAGTGAACTTCTTTTGTGTTTAGACTGACTCAGCATCACCCATTTTGTGGGTTGACATATAGAATTAATGTTCTCCAGCTCCAAATAGCTTCTTACCCTTTCTCAGGTAATTGACATATTTGAGGTATTTATGTTAGTTATTTTGTGGTGTGACCTTTGGTTTGGATCTGTTTAACATTTCCTCATTGTTCCATATGAGTTGTGCATTCTGAGGAATGTTACACAGAGGTTCTGCCTCCTGTCTGTGCTGGGCACTTCCTTTTACTGTGTGAGCTCTTTTCTGTCAAAGTTACCTTCAATTATTTCACTAAGAACATGTCTAGCAAGTCTTTCCACTGCGAAGTGACTATATTTCCAAAAGCATAATTAAGTTATTTGTGGGAAGATGCTTAGGGACCATGAACACATCCTGTTCTTTGACAAAGTTATATCCCCTAATATTAGCAACCAACAATGTGGGAATTGAGGATGCTGCTGGTGGCACTGAGGATTTATTTTTCTAAACAACTCAGTAGCTGGGGTATTCTAAATTGTTATGCTGAGAGTATGCTTTATGTAGTTCTGTTTCACCTTTTTAAAAAAATTCATTTATGAAGTATCTTGGTGGATGTATGAAAAAATTCATATTTAGGTAGTTACTATTATTCTTGGGCTTCTGGAAAAAGGTTTTCAAATTATCCTGAAATAAACACAAACTAAACCCCAATTAACCCAACTCTTTTACATTTACAAGGGACATACTGAAACAAAGCCTGTAAAAAGTACAATGTTGAAAAAAAGACATTAAAAAAGATTCCAGATAAAAGTAAATAAAAATTCTATAGGTGCAATATAAACATTAGACAGATTAGAATTTAATATTATAAATGTTAAACAACATAGAAGAATGTTATGCTAATAGCAAAAGTCACAAGTTAGGAACAAAATCTGAAAGGAATAAACACAGATATGCTAAACAACTTAATATTCAACATCATGTAAAGGAAAATTAAACTTACAAAGTAGTTCTGGTGCAAGACTTTTGTAATGTCTAATATTTCTAGTAGGAAAAACAGATCACAGACTGATTTAAATACTGAAGAGACATTATACATATGTGAGAACATACCCTGCTGGGTTATACCTTCTGTGACCTACCTCTCCCAACAAGATCCAACCTCCACACATGGGAAAATTTTGAGTGACACTTTAGCTCATTACCATAACATTCCACCCTTGTTGCCAAAAGGCTCATGTCCATCATATACAAAATGCAATTGGTCTATCTCTGAAAGTCACCTAAGTCTTCACAGTTCCAGCCCTGCTCAAAAGTCTAAGTCCAAAGTCTGCTGTGTGACTCAAGACAAACTCTTAACTGTGAGCCATGTGGAAATCAGACAGAATGTTAAATACTTCCAACACACAATGGCACCGAGTAAACATTCTTGTTCCAAAAGGGAGGAATAGGAGAATAGAAAAAAATCATACCAAAGCAAGACAGAAACCAAGCAGAGCAAACATTAAATCCTGTAGCTCCATGCAAATCACTTGGAGAAGGTTAAGGTGAGATGTAGTCTCCAAAAGGTTGGGCAGCCCCACACCTATGGCTTTGCTGTCTGCAGTCTACCTGGCCTCTTTCTGGAGCTTGTTCTGCTCAGTCCCTGTGGTTTTTCTCAGCAGATAGTCAACATTCCTGAAATCTCCCATGGGGTCCCCTGTGCACTTTTAACTTTCACTTTCACACCTTCATGCATCACCCTTTCAGGGTCACATTTCTTAGCTTCCAAGCCTTCTTTGGAAATCTGGGTGGAAGCCTACAGTTCTTACATTTTGTATGTCTGTGAAGTCATCACCATGTCGTTGATGACAAGGTCTACTACCAGCTTGAGCATTAACCAAGTCCCCTTAGATTACGGCTGCAGTGGCTTCTGAGTGCCTGTATAGCCAAACCTAAGTAAATCTAAATGAGCATGGTTAAGCTTATGCATTGTGTCAAACTGAGGAGTCTAGAAGCTTAGCTAAGTAACACAGTAGGTCTGCATTCTGGGGTGAAAAGGATACATCCTTACCAAGTTGTTCACAGTGTCTACTTGAGAAGTTTAAAAGCTCAACTAAGTGATTCAGCTGGGGACCAGGGTCCTCACTTTGTAAACATCTTCAGCTTATGGATGAGGAGAGCATGGAGATGGTGTGGGCTTGGGCGGTGCTTTGGTTACTTTTCTCTCATTGCTGAATACTCAAAATACTCAATGCTCAAAATTAAGGAAGGAAAGGTTTATTTAGCTTACAGTTGCTGGAGGTTTCAGTCCATACTCAACTGGTTCCAAGGCAGAGTGGCACATGGTAGAGGGCAACAGTTCATGGAGGTGGAACAGCAAAGCAACAAGAGCAAAAGGGAGGTGTGGTGGCAAGCAATCTTTCTCCCTCCATTACACTGTATGCAAATTATCTGCCCAAGGGCAGGTGTAGCGCTCACATCCATAGTTCCAGTATTGGAGCATGAATCAATGCTAAACTCTAGAACCCTGCCCCATGACTGCCTGTGGCTTTGGGGGGACACCCAGACACAAGCCATAATAGGGGGATAGCTGCCATACAATATAAGGGAGGAAAAGATGCTTGCTCCCCCATCTTTGTGCTCTTGCTGCTTTTGCCGTCTTCTGCCACATTAGACTATTGCCCCTGTGCCCTGCCACCTTGCTGTAGAGCCAGCTGACTATGGACTGAAAGCTCCACAAACTGTGAGCTAAATAAACCTTTCCTTCCTTAATTTTGGGTGTTGGGTATTTTGTCTCAGCAAGGAGAGAAAAGTAGCTAAGATAAGCAGGGAGCTTGGGGCTCTCTTCTCAAAACACATTCTTTCAGGAGAGTTTATCCTTTTTGGATCCTTTTGCCTGCAAGTAAGGAAGCTGGCCAAATGCTGAGATGCCTTCCACCCACCTTTTCTATTGTTTTGATACAAAATACTTGGTTCTTTTAATGATAATCTTTTTTGTATCCATGTTCCCCTTGACCCCAGCTTTGCAGGCTCTTCTTTTTTTATAAAGTCGAAAACTTTTCCCATCTTTACAATCTCCACCACTTTTAAATTAATCCACCACTTTTAAATTCAGCCTCCTGTAGAACATGCACAAAATGCAGAAAAATTTTTTGTCAGAAGGAAGCACATGGCTTCTAGTCCAGCTTTCAACAAAACCCTCCTTTCTGTCTAAAAACATCCTGATCCTGGTCCAGATTCTAGTCTTCCAAGCTCTAATCAAAATCACCCATCAGCTCACATTAAGTTTCCTAGGCCAGCATCTCCAAACCTTTCCAAACTCTTCCTTCAAACCAGTTCCAAAGGGCTCTAAATCACATAATCAAGAATAGCCATAGCAAGAGCCTCACTTCTCTGGTACTACTTTTTGTATTAGTCAATTTTCCATTGCTGGAACAAAATGCACAACACTCACAGTTTAGGAAGCATAACAGTAACCCACAACCCTCGGACCAAATAACACTCACAATTTAAAGGAGGAGAGGTTTCATTGGTACAATTTCAACAGGGCTCAGTTGATGCTTAGCTGGCTCCAAGGCAGAAACAGCATCCTGAGGGGTCATGGTGGGGGAAAATTGTTACCCCTGGCAACCAGGAAGTGGACAGAGAAGGACTGATTGAGGGAAAAGAATAAATCTTTTCAGGTTATGTACATAGTGACCCATGTCTTCTGACCAGGCCATAGCTTTGAACATGAGACTTTCGGGAACAGTTTAGGTTTAAATCATGACATATTGGTGCTCTTCATTACTACGATTTTATAGAATATTCTGAAATCAGGTAGTACAAATGTAACTCATTTATTAACTAACAATTTTAAGATTGTTTTCTTATTGTAGATCTTTTCCATTTCCCCATACACCTTAATCAATTTGTCAATTTCTACAAAATGTCTGCTGGGATATGGGTAGGGATTATCTTATAGCTGTAGGTAAATCTGGGGAAAATTCTCATCTCCACAATAATGAATTTTCTGATCATAGAGCTCAGTGTGTCTCTATGCATTCCTTTGAATAGTTTTACATATTTTAGTGAAAGGTTTCACAAATTTTTGTTATATTTATTTTTAATTTTTATATTATAAATATAATTTACATTTTAAATTTCAACTTTGGAGTTTTTGCTTAGTAATCAGAGAAATACAGTAGTTAATTTTTATATCAATTATATATCCTACTATCTTGTTAGATTCATTTATATTACTGTCTTTTATATTCCTCAGGATTTTTATAGAAGGACATTATAAATAGAGATCTACTTCCTCCTCTTTGTTCTGGATATCTTTTTTTTCTTGCCTTCTCTCACTAGCCAGTGTCCCCTACATGGTGGTGAATACAGGCAATTAAGTTAGGCATTCATGTTTCATTTATTGTTACAAGACGCAAGCACTAGTTTTCTCCATTAAATATGTGGCTGGCTGGAGGCTTTTTATAGATGCACCCTACCAGGAAAAGTGTTCCCTTCCATTCCTGAGGGTTTTTTCCCAAAGAATTGCTACTAAATTCTGTGATTTTTTTTTTACAGAAAAGGGGTTTGAAGGGAATGGGGGTGGGGCAGATGTGACTACCCCAAAACTTGGTTGTTCTATTAATTGTTCAGTTACATGCTTTTATCCTAACTCATCAAACTGTAAACTTAAATTTGGGTGAATTTTATTTTAAATAGAATACACTTCACTGGAGCTCTTTAACAGTACTCATGAGGGACAGATTGGCAAGGAAAGCTTTAGGAAGAAATAATAGCGTCAGTTATGCTAATTATCACAATGACTTAGGGGCCTGGCTAAGTGCTAACTTTCGGTCTGTGCCATCACTATAGGAACCAACACATGGTGACAGAGGGGAAAGAGATCTGGACTCTGAGGTTGGCGGGGGGGGGGGCAGGTGCAGCACATCGTATTGTCTCCTAAGATGGAGAATAATTATCTGTTGTCCTAAATTCTGTTTCAGGCTCACAGATGCCATTTTGTAAGAAAAAATGTATTAAGATCTTGTTTATTCCTCATTGGATGTCAGCTACGTGAAGTTGGGAAGTACATGTGTATTTTACCAATGCTTTCCATAGTTATCCACATACCCTGTGCTTCCTTAATGTGCAACAAAATCTGTTTCACAGAGGAGTGAATCTCTTAATGTTGCTAACAAAAAAGGAAAAAAAAGAGAAAGTATTATGTAAATTCTCTGCTTCCATGATAGCAAACCTGTATAATACAGTTGTTTTGATTCCTTTCACTACAACGTCCTGAGCTGCAGGCAGCTCCCGTCCCTCCATTTTCTCCTTCACTGGGCTGCTGCCATCCTCTTGACATGTTGTAAACAATCCATGCTTCATCGTAGGTGTTAAGACGGAATGGGGGGGGATCCGGGGAAGATGGCGACCGGGTGAGCAGCAAGGGAGCAAACCTCCTTAATAAACACCACCAGCTCGAGACAGACTTGGTGAGCGTGAATGCCGGGACCTCGGCTGGGAAGTTTAAACTGGGCGTATTTCTCTGAGATGCCGGGGGAGATGTGGTAGGGCGGACCAGGCTGCCGGGGCGAGACGTGGGAAAGTCCCAG
>PVLD010032252.1:0-14859 GCA_004027595.1 Dinomys branickii
GGGCGGTCCGCTGTGAGCATATGTGCTTTCCCACCTCCAACCATGGCAGTTTGTATACACCCCTGTATGTTATAGTATAGTCTGAGGCAGCTATATCTCTTCCCAAGGTGAGAGTCCAAGGATATAGATAAACCCAGGAGTACAGTTATTATCACAGGGAAGATGACTGATTGAGTGGTAGGGCAACGGAGATGAGGAGAAAAAACGAACTGATCAAAAGGGCCATCATCTGTGTAACCTGAGTAACAAAGATGAAGGTAACATTATGTAGGACAGCATCCAGAGCTAATTCCCTTCTATGTTCTCAATAATTCTGTATTTCCTCAGTCGTTTTTGTACTAGCAGAAATGAAGATAACTTTATATTATACAGCATCCAGTGCAAATTCCCTACTATCTTATGTATAATTTGGTATTTCCTTTAATATTTTTGTGTTAACTAATGTGAAGATAACTATGTAATACAACATCCAGTTCTAATTCCCTACTATATTCTGTATAACTTTGTATTTTCTGTATTGTTTATGGCTTTTCTGGTTCATATGTCTCCATTCTTTTGTCTTTAAAATAAAATTAAAAAAAAAAAGAAATATAACAGCTAAGGCCGAATGACATTTGTTCTTTCACTCTTTCTGTAATCAGCAGTATTTTCTCAGACGATTGTGCAGAGTAGTGTCGCTTGCCTTTTGGCCAGCAGGCAGTGACTCGATTTCTTTGACTAAGATGACATAATGCCTGCTAAGGTCTGTTCTGTTTGTGGTCTGCAAAAGCGTCAGGGATTAGAGTCAAGTTTCAGCATGTCTCAGGTATTCACGAGGCAAATTAAGTTCTCCATCCAGGTGGTATCCATATTTACTTATAAGAATTTTTGAATTATGTTCACTTTGGTCATGTTTGTAAAAAGTTATTTTAAAAAATTTAGCTTGCTCTAAATCTTACAAATGTACCTATACTCATAACTGTTTAGAAAATTCTGCTTTATAAAGAAACTGGTTTTATACTGCAGGTATGAGGCAGACAGGATGTTTTATGTTACAGTTCTAAAGGCAGACTGACTTTGGTTTGATTCTTACATACGTCTTTTCCTAGCCTGGTGACCTAGGGCACATTACTCAATCCTGCAATACCTGTTCGTGTAATTTATGTATGTGTATATGTATGTATTTATTTATTGGAGATGGGGGTTTCATTATGTAGTTCAGGCTGGCCTTGAACTCACAGTGCTCCTCCTGCCTCAGCCTCCCATGTGCTGGGATTACAGGTGCGCACCACCACACCTGGCCTAGTTTCTGCGTTTTAAATATTAAATTTAATTCCTGATTCTTTGGGTTGCTGGGAATTGAACCAGATTCTGACTATAAAGGATTTACACAAGACTTGGCCCACTGTAAGCTTTTAATGAATGCTGTTACTAAAACAGAAAGTGCTTTTTTTTGAGAGATAAAAGTATTTTTTTCCCTGGCGTGTATACTGTTTTTCTTTCAAATATCCAGAACTTAATAAACTTCTCCCTATTCCTGACTGGAAAGAGGAGTATTTTTTCATCACTTCCATAAGACCTATTTTGAGAAAGCAAGGGCCTGTAAGTCTGGCCTGTAGGACGCTGCGGTGCTGTAGGGACCCGCCCGTGGAGGTCCCAAACATGGTGTTTCTCTTTTGTAGGTTCTGCTCTTTGAGGCTGCCTCAGATGCAGCAGGAAGTACCTCTACGCTTTCACTGCTTTGGTAAGATGTAAGTATCTCTACTTAAGTGAGATTTAGGTATCTTTGATATTGGGCTTGGAATGTAACTTTGAGACGACTGTAATTCCGGTGGACAAGGACATTACTCTGTAATCCATATTAAATGCCAAGTATGCATGAGGGCTTAACACTTTTTTAACAGATATGTAATTTTATGTTTTATATAATTATAGTAACACTTGTTCTGAACCTAAAAGTGAGACATACAATACAATGAAAGATTTTTAAATATTTTGGTATATTTACAAATCTGCCATGAAGAATAATAAAGTTCAGTAGTTTGTAGGAAAATGCACCTCAAGGTCATAATTCTAAGTGAAATAAACCCAACACAGGTCAAATATTTCACAGTTTCCTAAAG
Source organism: Dinomys branickii (assembly GCA_004027595.1). Classification (NCBI taxonomy): domain Eukaryota; kingdom Metazoa; phylum Chordata; class Mammalia; order Rodentia; family Dinomyidae; genus Dinomys; species Dinomys branickii. The sequence goes on from PVLD010032252.1 coordinate 2,103, forward strand.
TATAAACAATTTAAAGAGCAAACTAAAAGAGAAACGACAGGAAACAGGGAGGTGGCCCTTTTGTGGATGGGAAGGGGGTGCGGGCAGGTAAAGGGGGCGGGTGCAATGCGCATGTGTACCAACTCTTGGATCAATGCATTTACTATGTATTGCAAATGTGTACTAATGACATTTTAAACGTTGCAATTTCTCATTTGGAAATAATCCTCCACCCATACCTGTGGCCATAATGACACAAATCCTCTGTTGCTGTTACCCAGCTTTCCCTAATGTTAGCATCTTTTGTAACTGTGAGACAGTTCACAAACCTAATGAATACCTATATAGTATTATCAACAAATGACACACTTGGTTAAGAGTTCACCAGTTTTATTTTTTTAAAGAGACATAGTCTTGCTATGTTTTCCAGCTTGGTCCAGAACTCTGGGCTCAAGTGATCCTCCTGCCCTCGCTTCCCAAGTAGTTTGGGACTAGAAGCCGGGCTTCCCAGTGTTTTTCCCCAGGGGTGCTCTTGTTCTGTTTTGGGGTCCAGCCTGAGCTCCTATGTTCCACTGGGCTTAGTCTCCTCTTATGTGTGGTAATCTTTCTCATTCTTGACCCTTCTGGAATGTCTCTCGCTTTCCTGCGTGATGTTTTCCATTTACTAAGTTGAGGCTATGGAGTGCAGGGAGGGACATTATGGAGGTGTTCTCAGCACATCCTCCCAGGAGCCACGGGGTCACAGGCATCTGTGTTTTTACTGAGGGGAAGACAGCGGCTCATGGGGGGCCAGGAAGGACAGAGAGGTAGGAGGAGCCAGGGAGGGAGACACACCTCAGACATTCTGTGATCGCTTTTTACCTTTGTATTTTTTTTTTTTTTTGGTACCAGGAATTGAACTCAGGACCTCACACTTGCCAGGCAGGCACTGTGCCACTGAGCTGTCTCCCTGGCCCTCTTAACTTGGTATCTGAAATAGTGCACAGTACTCCACCCCCTACCATTCTCCAGTTTTCACTCATAACTACCTGATGGTATATTTAAAAATCTATTTTCCCTACTAAAATATAAACTCCATGACAGCCATTAATTTATCATCTTTTATATCTGTAATACAGTGGTACCTACTACATGATAAGCATTTAGTTAATTCAATGATTATTTTCTCCATTAATCATTGTTTTGATCAGGCATTATACTCCGTTTTGATCCCTAAAATAAATGAATGACAGTCTGCTTTCCAGGAGGTCTTGTTCCAGGAAAGGGGTATCTACGTGCACAGATAAACTCAGCTCGGGACACAAAGGACAGGATTTGTTGAGAGCACATAGAAGGAAGAATTATTACAAAGAAATGGAGATGGTTCAACCTGCAGAGAATTTAAGAGAAAGAATGAAAGCAGGTCCTGAAGGGAAGCCATTCTAAACTGAACATGTAGCATGGCACAGGTAAGGAGGCATGAAGTGACAGGTTTTATTTCAGGAACTGTATGTTTCTGGGTCTTGTTTTCCGAGCTGTGGATGGAACCAGGGTCTGTGCAAGCACTAAAGCACTGAGCTCCATCCCCAGCCCCCTCGAGTAAGGAGCTCGGTATGACTGGCATGGTAAGAAAGGTGGCAAAGAACGTGGCAGAACTCAGGGAGGGGCCCGAGTGTGTGGCGCCTCATCCTCGCTAAGGACTGCAGATTCTCCAGTAGTGGACGGGGAGGATTTTAAGATGGGGTTGATGTGATTGAGTCTGAAGAAATGTAGCTGCAAACCCACATGACACCCTAAAATAGAAATAGTTGAGGGAAAATAAACGCTCTCACAGTTTTATGAAAAAATGAAGATCATGCAACTTTGCTCTTGCTTCCATATTTTAAAAGGCCAACTTCTAGCTGGCTATGGTAGTGCATGCCTGTAATCCCAGCAGTTCAGAGGCTGAGACAGGAGGGTTGCCCAGTGTTCGAGGCCATCCTGGGGCAGCTTGGACTATATAGCGAGACCCTGTCTCAAAAACCAAAAAACAGAAAGGGGGCCAACTTCTAATATAAATCCGGTTTTCTAAGTAGGTAGTCCTATTGGGAAAAAATATGCTGGCTAGGAAAATCGAGTTATCCAGTTGGGGTTGCGTTTATTCTTCATGTTTATTATTTGACCCCTTTGAATTTCTCAGTCGCACTGAATTTTTAAAGACTCATTACCCAGCATAAAGAGATTAACATTAATTGTCAAGCACATAGAGTTGATAATGAGACCCTTTGGGTGACAGAGAACCCGAAAGTCTTGAAAGAAATACCTCTGCTACTTATCAAGATGTTATTAACCATAAATGTTTTATACCGTTGTACAATTTTAATAGAATTTATTAGGAATTTCAGAAAACAAAGCTTTACACTACAGCTAATACATAATTTGAATAACAAAATAGTCTCTCTTATTTTTAAATAGAATGACTTTATATCCAGTAACATGCTTGTTGAAAATAATGAAATATTTCCATCCATTAAAATGTATTTATCAATAAAATACATAATAAAGAATGATTTGCAGCATAAATATAAACTACCTAATTTATCTCCATTACTTACATTACAATTTATTTTTATGGTTATGGTGTTTTAAATCATTAATAAATGCAGAAATATATGATTTATTTACAGGAGATTATCAGAAATAGTGACCCCACTGCATCACTGCTGTCACACTTCATCAGAATTTCCTTTGCAGTCTGGATCCAACATCAGGAGACGGACTTGCTTTTGGCTGGTTGTTCTGTAACACAGGTTCAGAACATTCTTCTATTGTAGTATTCACAGACTTTAACAGGTGAACCATCTTACAGATTATAGATGTTAATAAGACTAAACTCATAATTCAAATTCTTTAATGCTACACATGTGTCAACAAACTGCCATTCTATGTAAGGAATCATATTAATTATAATAATTTATGATCTTCACCTTTTGCTATTGGTAGTCTTTGTTTAGAAGATTCTTTCTTTCTTTCTTTCTCTCTCTCTCTCTCTCTCTTTCTCTTTTTGAGACAGGGTCTCACTATGCAGTTCAGGCTGGCCTTGAATTCACTTTGTAACCCAGGCTGCCTTTGAACTCGCAATGGTCCTCCTGTCTCAGCCTCCTGAGTGCCAGGATTACAGGTGTGCGCCACTGCACCTGGCCTAGAAGGTGCTTGCTATCATCTGCTGATATAGAAAGTATTTAATAATTTTATTTTGTGCAGGAAGCACTTTGAACCTGTGTAAGAAGACCCTATGAATATTTAACTGTATTTTGTGCTAAAGAGGTAAGTTGCTTGGAAGGTAACTGTTAAAAGTCATGAAATTTGTTTTATTTTAAAGTAAATACAACACTCTAAAATGGAAAGTCTGCTTCTAGGCTTTGCTATTTTTCATACTGAAAATTACAAGCTAAACAATGGCCGGGATGCTGAAGTCGCCCTGCAGCAGCTCTGTTTTCCGTTTCCTTTGCGCGGTGACTCGGTGCACACACAGCCATCTCTCCTCCCTCTAGATGCAGGCCCCGCACAGCGCCTGACAGCAGGGTCTCTTCAGTGAATAGAGAGACCAATACGCAAACTTCCACCACGCGGCAGTCAGGCTGCACGGTTGCCACAAGCAGGAAGCTGTAAATTTTGGGTAGAAAAAAGCTTGGACTGAAGCGCTTTCCCAGATGGACGACACAGGCGGCAAGTCCTGAAGAGTGAGCGTGGGGAAGCAGACAGAAGAACAGGCCTGAGGAGGCCCCAGAACACTGCGGGCCAACCCAGGGCCAGCCCTCAGCAAGACAGAGGTCAGGGGCAGGGGCGGCCGGAGGAGAGGCCGCAGAGGGCTGCAGTGCCGCTCTCTGGGGTTTTAACTTTATCTTTCTGGGGGCAGCTGACCACCGCAGATCATTTGTACTCAGCAACACAATATATTCATATTGTATCTGAAAAAAATTATTCTGACAGTGGGGACGTGGAAGATGTGCTGGAGAAAGAAAACCTGCAGGCAGCAGTAGTGGTCCCGACGGGGCGCGATGCACTCCGGAAAATTAAAATGACGACGAGTACTACCATCCGTTTTTCAAACTCAGGGCCTTCCTGTATTACAGGCAGGTGTGTGCCGCTGCGCTACATTCCCGGGACCAGGGTTATTACTGCAGTTAAGCGTATTTATGGGGTATAGCGCAGTGATTCAACACACACACACCACTTGGGCTGCTCAAACCAGGCTAGTAAGCATTTCCATCCCGGAACTTCTACTCTTTAACTTTGTGGTGCATGGATTTAAGCCAAGGCCTTCACATACTGGATAAACTCTGCCACGATCTGCCCCCCAGCTCTCCTCACATTGAGAAGTTTGCATTAACATATGATTGTACTGTTGTAGAGATGCAGTATGTTATTTCAACACAAGAAGTACACAATATGTACTGATCAAAGCAGGGTAATGTTTCCACCTCATCAGGACTTCGTGTTTGGAACCTTCAAGCTCCTCTCGTCTAGGTATTCATAAATATAAAATAGGCTATTGGGCACATGACGCACTCATGAAGTATGCCACTGCCCATGAGAACGGAGAGGAGTGGATGGACTCGAGGTGGGTTTAGTGCACATAATAAGGGAGATTTCTTCTCTATCTCTATGGGACAATATGAAGCCTGGTTAGACAGATATTTCTGTCTGGGAAATTTAGAGGAAGAAAATGACATTAATTGAAATAAAAATTGGGACATTTTGTCGGGGGAAGGGAAAGTACCCATCCTGGCTGTGGCACTGAACAGCTTCGAGCGGGGAAAACTGCTTGATGGTCTTAGCTAAAAAGATCAGCTAGAGAATACAGGGGAGACCATTTGGGATAGCGCTTTTCAGCGGTCTGCCCTCTGACTAAATTTCATTTCTTTATATCTCAACAATATCTATTCGCCATTAAATTATACTAATTTATTAAATATTAACACCAAAGAAGGGTTTTGGAAGCATACCAGACAGGCTATTTTTATGGAGTAAGAAACCCTGTTTTAGAATATTAAAAGAAAATTTCAGCTTCAAATGAATAATTGCATTTTACTACAGTATCAAAAAGGTAGATAATTTACCTATTCAAATATTATGTATAAAAATCTTTTTAACTGTGTCATTAAGACGCTTTGTATAATGCTAAACCATAGCTGGAGAAACTAAGTTTAATAAATAGCACATAGATTTTCTGTATTAAAAAAACACAAATATCACATCAAAAAGAAATTATAAGTTAGTGGGCATAGTGGCACATCCTTGTAATTCTAGCACTTGAGAGGCTGAGACAGGAAGAATGTGAGTTAGAGGTTGGTCTGGGCTAAGCTGTGGCTCAAAAAACAAAAAAAATTGTAAGTCAATCAATTTTTAAAATATATTTAATATCTGCTAGTTTCTATAAAGCAGACATATAAGTGAGAAACAATTTTGGCCCACAGGGCTGGGGATATAGCTCAGCAGCATGAGTGCCTGCCTGGCAAGCACAAGGTCCTGAGTTCAATTTCTGATACCAAAAACCTTTTTCTTTTTGGCCCAAAAGTACAGTTCCAATGATTTTTCACTTAGGAAGACAACTGACAAAAATATCTGTAATATATATAACACACACACACACACACACACACACACACACACACACACACAAAATGGAGATGCCACAATACTAAGTTCATATGAGGTCATCTCAAAGTGAGTTTGTTACGGAGGAACTCAAAGAGCAAGTGATATTAAATTGATGCTTAGATGAGCTATATTTGGAAAACAAAGCAAAAATCCCCACTAAAATACTGACGTACAGTTAGGAATTGAACATAAGCACCCGTAGAGAAACGGGCGGAATGGAATACTGCAGACGTGATGAGTCATACGTGAGATATTCTCGGCCGGAAGGAAATCCCCAGTGCAGTGGGAGACGGAAAAGAGGACTGCAGAGGTGGCTAAAGTGATTCCTGATTTTAGAAGGAAGCTACACTTCACTGAGTAACTTTATTTAAATACTTAGGTGTAAATCCCCCATACTTAGATTTCAGGAACATTCAAATTTTGAGTGTCAATGAAATAAGAGGCTCAGAATCATGCTAACAAGAACGCACCAGACGTGCATTTAGCAAGTACTAAGTGAGGGGCACTGGTTTCGTGCTTTACCTGGACGGTAACCGTGCGTCCCACTCTCAGGTGCCCCGCAGGGTACCTGCCGCTACCCCTGGGATGACTGTGAGTGTCTAATGAAGGGGTGGGGGAGTTGCAGTTTATTATTATTATTATGAAATCTCAGTCTTACACTTGCTCTAAACAATGGCAGGATGCGGATCATCCATGCTACAAAAGATGTTTTCCCTGAAAATAAAGGCACTTCTGATCAAAAACATTTCCTTCACCAAGTGTGTCTGAGATTCCGTTATTAGAAACCCCCCATGCGTGCGGCATACGTGCAGTCCCCGCACCCAGGGCGGGCTGAGACAGGAGGGTTAGTGTGCGCCCTGGGCCACAGACTGAGTTCGCGGCCGGCGTGGGCTATACAGTGAGGCTCTACCTCCAGAAACAAAACATTTCTCTTCATATATTGTTTCAAAATTACTTAAATAATTTTACATGTTCTGTCTGAAAAATCATTTTAAAAAATTTATGCTAAAAAAACTGATGCTGAACACCTTGGGGTAAATCAGTATACATCAGTTCACTTCCCTCCCTGAAGGAGAAATCCACATCAATGCAAGTAGATATTGTGGGAGACAAGAAACGGGATGACGGGGCGGGAGAGAGAGCCCTCCCGAGTCTGTGAGGGGGCGCGCTGCAGGGTGACCCCGCCCTGGGCGGCCCCAGCGCACACATCAGACAGACCCCTGGAGAACTCGGAAGTGTGTACCAGGTAACACTATTGTAGCCGTGTTACAGTTCATGGTATAGTAACAGTACTGCAGTTAAAAAGAGAAATGTGTTTGTTCTTCTGAGCACATGTATGCAGGAACCTTTACAGGGGAAATGTCATGATGTTTATAATCTACATTTGAACAGCGGATACAGTTTATTTTTCTGTGTGTACACCTACTTCTCTCTGCTCTGTCTGTCTGTCTGTCTACTGGTAAAGCAAGTAAAGCAAATGGTCAGGAATTGGTTAAGTAAAGAGTACAGAAACATAAATCTAACCGTCAAATGGGCAGGCAGGACTAACATGCCCAAATCCTTGCGTAGGACATAGCAGAAAAGCAAATTTGGCATTGACTCTTATTTATTTATTTGGTCTTTTTGAGACAGGGTCTCCCTAAGCAGTTCAGTCTGGCCTTGAGCTCACTTTGTAGCTCAGGACAGTCTTGCAACTGTCCTCCTGCCTCAGCCTCCTGAGTGCTGGGATTACAGGTGTGCACCTCCATGCCCAGTGTGGCATTGGCTCTTTAAACAGGCAGTTAATGATTTTGTGATGTTTGTACCCTGTCCCAAAAAGACAAAAAGAAAAAATTTCAGAACTGAGGGCACATGACGAAAAACATGGGGAGTGGGAAAGCACCCAATTTAATTCTCCTACAGAACGTTGCCCTGGTGAAGCCTAAATTGCTAACCATGAAAATGTAAGTATCACCTTAGTTTGTGGGCGCCCCTTATGTAAACCTGAGTATGTCTTCGGTGAACCCCAGCCAGTAAGATCTTTTCTTTCTGTGGTTTGTGCCTCACACAGTCTTACTAAGCTCTGCAATTATTTTTATTTACTGTCCGTGTAGGTGCCTTTCTCTCCATTAGACTGAATACTCTTGAATGCAGAGACTGATTTTTATTTATATGGGTATTTTTACTAGAATTCAGTACCCAAGCCCCCCTCAAAGAACAAGATAGTAACGTTTCGCTTTAAATGTGAAGACTTAGAAGATATATGGGAAAAGGCAAAGATCATTGCAATTTCTAATTAGACTGCATGCATAAAATTATTTGATGATTGGTGTCTCCTGTCATGACTGATACAATACTTTGGATGTAATACAAAAATCTTTATAGTTTGATATTTTTAATGTGAAGATATTTATTTGATTGTAATGAAACATCTTCAGATAAAAAGTTGTAGGAGAAAAAACAGTCTAAAAACCGATCTGAAGAAAAACTGACATCAACAAAGGGTTTTTACTTCTAATGATGTGTAATGAAAGTCATGTTTCCTAACACAAGGAAAGAGAGCTTTTTAAAAACTTACCAGAAATGGTATCATCTGTAACATATTTTTGATGGATGGATTTTTGCACATGGTTTCTTGGACATCTGAAAAATTACACCACAACACAAAAATAATTTAGTCGTGTATATTGAAAGAGAAGAATGACTATGGAATCAAATATTAATTCCTAGTCCTTTGACTGTAATACTATAAATGTTATTCAAATGCTGTATTTTTTATTTATTTATTGTCTTTTTGAGACAGGGTCTCCCTAAGCAGTTCAGGCTGGCCCTGAGCTCACTTTGTAGCCCAGGCTGGTCTCCAACTTGCAAGGATCCTGCTGCCTCAGCCTCCCGAGCGCTGGGATTACAGGCGTGTGACACCACGCCCGTGCCCAGCTTCAAAAGTTATGTTTTTATTCCTTGTTGTTTTTTTTTTTAAACCAACTTATCACTCATCCTTGGAGCCTTTCAAGAGAAAGGAGATGTTCAGTTAAAGAGGCACAAAATTTGAGTAATTTAGTTAATGCTTGCCTTTTCAGTAGTTAGGCTTTTTCCATAGAGTAGGGAGAATTGAGTAAAAGAAAAATCAGGCATAATCTTTTATGCAAAACATTTAAATATGTAAAAATATCTAACAGAAATAAAATTCCCCCGAAGTATTGAGCTTATTATTTATCTGTATTGTTTTATATCTTATACTTTCACTTCTATATTGCTTTTGTGATTGTAGTTTTCTGCTTTTTACAAATATGTCATTTTAACATTTAATTTTTATTTTGAAACTAACATAAAGGGTCAATAAAACATTAAGGCAGGGTTTAAATAGTACTAAGATAATAATTATAAGGACAACAGCTGTGCAACTATCTATACTGGAAATGTCCACACCGTCACTGCCTTAGACGCTTCCTGGAAGGGTGTCCACGCAGCCGTGAGAGCCGCGTTCCCGTCACCCACCTATTACTGATGTGTGCCTTTAACACATGTATTCTCCCTCAAATAAGTTTATTTTTTTACCTACTTTTGGACTTCATGTATATGGAATTATGCTGTATTCTCCCGTGATTTTCTTTTTGGTCAAAATTATATATTTCTAGATTCATCCATAATGATGTGTGTAGCTGTAATTTGCTGAATCATACGTCTTCACCTGAAGACACTGATTATCTTTGAGTGTTGGCTTCATAAACAAAGACCTCTGTATGCTTATACATATCTCCTGATGGACATACGCAGTTTTCTACAGGGTATATATCTGTAAGTGAAATTGCTGGGTGGTGAGACATGTTCATGTTTAACTTAGATGGTGTGGTACTGGTGGCAAAATATTGCAGCTACATTATCTTTACCAGTACAGAGTACTGTTAGGCTTTTAAACTTCTAGCAGAAGTTTAATATGTAACTAGACCTCATTGTTTTAATTTTCATGTTTCTATTACTAATGAAGCAACTATCAATGCAATATCATTTACATTTCCTTTGTTATTAAGTTTCTGTTCAAATCTTTGTTCCCTCATTTGTCTATTGAGTTGTTATTGTGTTATTGTTACTATTACTACTGTTTGGCTCTTAGCATTGTTTCTTCACCCTCAATTCTGATCTCTTGGTGAACATGTCTGTTTTTGTCTCAGTGCCATGCTGCTTTTAATACTGTAACTTTGCTGTATAACTTGAAGTTTGGGATTGGGATGGCTTCTGTTTTGCACTTGTTACTCAGGATTGCTTTGGCAATTCTGGGACTCTTCTGGCTTTTGTGTCTTTTTGAGACAGGGTCTCCCTGTACAGTTGAGGCTGGCCTTGAGCTCACTTTGTAGCACAGGCTGGTCTCAAATTCACAAGGATCCTCCTGTCTCAGCCTCCCAAGTGCTGGGATTACAGGCATGCACCACCACACCTGGCTTCACTTCTGGCTTTTGTTATTCTCCTATTAGTCTGATTTGAAACTTTTATTTTTATTTATATATTTTTCTTTTTCTCTTTAAAATAAAAAATTGAATTTGTCAAAAAGAGAGAAAAGTTAGAATTAAAATATCTGTCAGAAAAGCCCTTTATGATAAACCAACAGCCAATACCATTCTAAAGGAGGGGAAATTGAAAGCACTCCCTGGAAACTCAGAAATAAGACAAGGTTCCACTCTCACCACTCCTGTTGAATATAGTGCTCAAAATTAGCCAGAGCAACCAGGCAAGAGAAAGAAACCAAGAGGGTCCAAACAGGAAAACACTGCACCGTGCTTCACTGCTTCACTGCACATGTGCAGCACGCCACATTTTCTTTATCCAGTTGTCTGCTGAGGGGACCTAGGCTGGTTCCAGGTCTTGACTATTGTACATTGTGCTGCAGTGAATATGGATACGCAGGTGTCCTGAAGGTGTGCTGACTTTAATCCTGCTAGCTATATACCAGGTGGTGGATAGCTGGATAAAATGGTAGCTGTAATTTTGGTGTTTTGAGGAACTTTGATACTGATTTCCACAGAAGTTGAACTAATTTACACACCCACCAGCAGTGCAGAAGGACCCTTCTCCTCCTCTTCCCACAGCCTCTCCAATATTACTTCTTCTACTCTTGATGGTAGCCATTCTGACCGGGGTGGGATTAGAATCTCAGTGTAGTTCTGATTTGCATTTTCCTAAACTGCTAAAAATGCTGCACATTTTCAAGTGTACTTGTTGGCCATTTGTACTTCTTTTGAGAAGTGCCTGTTCTATATTTTTGTCCATTTATTGCTTGGACTATTTTATTTTTTGGTGTCCTTTGCATTCTTTATATAGTTTAAAGCTCGGTTGGAAGAGTAGCTGGAAAAGCATTTCTCCCATTCCGTAGCCCAGCCCTTCCTTCTGTTGGTTGTTTCCCTTGCCGCACAGAATCTTTTTATTTGATGTAGCCTATTTGTCAGTCCTTGCTTTTATTTCCTGTGCTATTAGAGTTCTAGTCGTGATGTCTCTGCCTGAGCCTGTGGCTTCCCTATGGTTTCTTTTAGCAGATTCAAAGTTCTGGATCTTATATGTAGGTCCTTGATCCATTTTGAAATGATTTTTATATTGGAAGAGGGATCTATGTTCTATAAGTGGATATCCAATTTTTTCAGTACCAGTTTTTACAGAGGCTGTGTTTTCTCCATCATGTATTTTTGGTTCCTCTGTCCAGAATCAAATGGTTGTAGTTGTACGGATTTGTTTCTGTGTTATCTATTCTGGTCCATTGTTCTGTATGTTTATTTTTACATCAGTGCAATGCTGTTTTGTGACTATAGCTTTGTAATATAATTTGAAACTAGATATTATGATATCTCTATCATGATCCTGTTGCATAGAATTGCTCAGTCTGTTCTCAGTCTTTTATGTTTCTATATGAATTTTAGGATTTTGTTCTAGCTCTGTAAAGGATGTAATTGGCATTTTGATAGAGTTTGCAGGTTGCTTTTGGTAGTATGGCTACTTTAACAATATTAATTTAGCTCATCCATGAATATGGATCTTTCCATCTTGTAGAGTCTTCTTCAATTTCTTTTTCAGTGTTCTGGAATTGTTATTGTAGAGGTCTTTCACTTCCTTGGTATTTTATTTTTTGGAAGCTACTGTCAATAAAATTATTTCCTTGGTTTATTTGTCAGCTAGTCCATTACTGGTATGAAGAAAATGTATTGACTTTTTAGTATTGATTTTATATCCCACTACTTTGCTGAAATTGCTGAAATTTGTTAGTTCTAAAGGTATTTTGGTGGACTCTTTAGGGTCTTCAGAGCGTAGGCTGTGCAAACAAGGATAATCTGACTTTGCTTTTACTGCTTGCTCTTGCCTAATGGCTCTAGCTAAAATTTCAAGAACGACACTGAATAGGAATGATGAGAATGGACAACTTTGCACGCTCCTGATTTCAGAGGAAATGCTTTTGGTTTTTCCCATTGAGAATGCTGTTCACTGGGGGTTTGTTTTATATGGACTTTACTATTTTGAGAAATAATATTTTAATGCCTAGCTTCTTCAGGGCTTTTCGCCATGAAGGGATATTATATTTTTTTCAAGATTTCTGTGTGTCAGTTGAGATAACTGTGATTTTTATTCTTGATTCTATTTATATGGTGTATTACATTTATTTTTATTTTTTTTTTTTTTTATTTTAAAGACAAAAGAATGGAGACATATGAACCAGAAAAGCCATAAACAATACAGAAAATACAAAGTTATACAGAATATAGTAGGGAATTAGAACTAGATGCTGTATTACATAGTTATCTTCACATTAGTTAACACAAAAACTTTAAAGGAAATACCAAATTATAGATAAGATAGTAGGGAATTTGCACTGGATGCTGTATAATATAAAGCTATCTTCACTTCTGCTAATACAAAAACGACTGAGGAAATACAGAATTATAGAGAACATAGAAGGGAATTAGCTCTGGATGCTGTCCTACATAATGTTACCTTCATCTTTGTTACTCAGTTACACAGATGATGGCCCTTTTGATCAGTTCGTTTTTTCTCCTCCCTCATCTCCGTTGTCCTACCACTCAATCAGTCATCTTCCCTGTGATAATAACTGTACTCCTGGGTTTATCTATATCCTTGGACTCTCACCTTGGGAAGAGATATAGCTGCCTCAGACTATACTATAACATACAGGGGTGTA
>PVLD010032253.1:0-14860 GCA_004027595.1 Dinomys branickii
TTTTTTTTGGTCTTTTTGAGACAGGGTCTCGCTGTGCAGTTCAGGCTGGCCTTGAGCTCCCATTGTAGCCCAGGCTGGCCTCAAACTCACAGCGGTCTTCCTGCCTCAGCCTCTCTTGAGTGCTGGGATTTACAGGCATGTGCCATCCTGCCTGGCTGAGATGGTATTTCAAGTGTTTTATTTTGTACTTCTTGAGTGGCCAGTGATGTTGAACATTTCTTCATATATTTATTGACTATTTGTACTTTTGAAATGTGTCTGTTTATTTCAGTTGCCCATTTTTTGATTAGGTCATTTATTCTGAGGGATCTAAATGTTTTTAGTTCTTTATACATATAATCTAGGTATTGTTCCTCTGTATGAGCAGGAGCTGGAAAAGACTTTCTCCCATTCTGTAAGTTGTCTCTTCATTCTGTTTGTTGTTTCCTTTGCTGTGCAGAAGCTTTTAAATCTGATAGCATCTTATTTGTTGATTCTTGGTATTATTTCTTGTGCCATTGGGGTTCTGTTCAGAAAATTCTTTCCTGGGTCTTCAAGAGTTTTATCTATTTCATCTTTCAGCAGAGTGTTTCTATTTTAACATTTAGATCTTGGGCCTATTTTTATTTAGTATTCTACATGATGAGATACATAGGTCTAGACTCAATTTTTCCCAGCATGGCCTATTAAAGAGGCAGTCTTTCATTTGTGTACATTTTTGGCTCCTTTGTGAAAGATCAAATAGCTGAATGTGTCTGGTGTTGTTTGTGCTTCCTCTGTTTTCTTCCGTTGATCCACGGGTCTGTTTTTGTGGATCAACACTGTGCTTTTTAAAAAAAAAAAAAAAACCCACTGTAGTCTTGTAATACAATTTCAAATGTGTGATTGTGCTGCCTCCTGCTTTACTATTGTCTTTTCTGAGTCCATCTGAGTTTCCGGATTGATTCCTCTGTACCTGTGAGGAATGCTGTCGGTCTTTCAGTTGGGATTGCACTGAAGCTGGGTACCGGTTTTGGAAGTATGAGCTGGTTTTGGAAGTATGTCTTGGTTCACCCTCTCCAGAACATGGGAGGTGTTCCTCTTTGTTGATGTCCTCTTCAAACTCCTTTTCTGGAAGGATGTAATTTTCATTGTAGAGGTCTTTCACTTCCCTGATTAGGTTAATTTCTAAGTATTTAATTTTTCTTGTAAAAGGTATTTTCCTGACTCTTTCTCAGTCCCTTATTAGTGTATAAGAAAGGTATTGACTTTTGTGTATTTATTTTGTACCCTGCTAAACTTCGGAATTTAGGTGTTAATTCTGGAGTCATTCCATGGAATTTTTTGAGTCTTGTAAGTAGAGGATCATGATACTCGCAAATAAGGATACTTGACTCCTGGCTTTCCTTTTCTTTCTCTTGCCTGATTGCTCTGGCTGATGTTTCAAGGACTGTGTGAAGACAGAGTGGTGCTAGTGGACATCCTTGTCTTGTTCCTGAGGTAGAGGGAAAGCTTTCAGGTTTTCCCCACCTAATGTGATGGCAGCAGTGGTTTTGTCCTAAGTCACTTTTATCAGATTGAGATAAGGTCCCTGTACACCTACTTTCTTCAGGGTTTTTATCCTGAATGGATATTGGATTTTGTCAAAGGCTTTTTCTCCATCTCCTGAAATGGTTGTGTGATTTGTTTTGTTCTTGCTCCTGTGTATGTGATGTATGACATTTATTGATTTGCTTATATTGCACCATGCTGGCATACCTCAGCTGAATTCCGCTCGTTGCGTTCTTTTGGCCAGTATCTTGTTTAGGATTTCTGTATCTATATTCATTATGAAATTGGCCTGCACCTCTTTTTTTTGCTTGGACCCTTACCTGGTCTTTCACTCACGGTAGTGCTAGTTTTCAGGAATGAATGAGGCAAACTCCTGTCCTTTCAGTGTCACTTAGGAGTAGTACTGGTATTAATAGAATTCAGTGGTGGATCCATCTGTGCCTGGGCTTTTCTTGGCTGGTGTGTTTTTTTATTACCGCTTCAGTTTTGTTGCCTGTCACTTGATTATTTTGGAGTTTTTAAGTCTTCTTGGTTCAGTTTTGGTAATTCATATGTAACTAGGAATCTCTGCATTTCTTCTGCTTTTTCCAATTTATTGGTGTACAAGTTTGTGAGTAGTTGGAAATAATATTCTGGATTTTGTCAATGTCCATTGTGATTTTACCTTTTTCATTTTGAATATTTATTTGTTTTCTTTCTTTTCTTTTCTGTTCTTTTTTCTTCTTTTTTTTTGTAAGATTGGCTGAGGGAGAGGTGGGGATATAGCTCAGTGGCATAAGCAACTGCCTGGCAAGTGCAAGGTCCTGTGTTTAATTCCTGGTACAAAAAAAAAAAAAAGGTTGGCTGAGGGTTTGTCTCCTGTTCTTTCAAAGAACCAGCTCCTGGGTTCATTGCTTCTTTGTATCCATTTCACTGATTCCTGCTCTCATCTTTGTAAATTCCTTCCTTGTACCGGCTTTGGGTTTGGGTTGTTCTGGTTTCTGTAGGACCTTGAGGTGCACCATGGTGTCATGTATTTGGGCTTGCTCTGTTATAAATGTATTTTACCAGCTCTTGGAAACTGCTCTGGGGAGGGTACCGACTGACACATGGAAGGCAGACCACCCATCAGTTGAGAGTGTGGTAATGCAGTTCTTTCACCGCAGGGTGCCTTCATTTTTGTATGTAACAAATAACTTGCCAGAAAATTTCAGAGGGAAACATGAAGCAGGCAGCGGGAAGAGCAGGCCTGTCCATGAAGGGATGGCCCAGCACAACAGGGGTCCGGGCAGTGTGGGGCATGTGCACTGTGAGTAGAAACAACCCCTTGGATGAATTTTTCAGTGACACAGAGTACATCTTAGATTTTGTTGTTTCATGGTTAAAATTAGGGAACATGTGTGTGTTTTCAGGAACAGTTCAGAAAGGGACATGTCCTGCCTGGAACTAGAAGTCATCTTTGATCCTCTCTTTTGATCTTTTCCCACATTCAACCCATCACCAACTTGCAGTTACTGACTCTCATTTTAAAACATGTTACCCACTGCATGCACGTCCTGTCCAGGTGGACGTGGGCTGTGTGGAGATAGACTGCAGCAGTAGCCTCCTGCAGCGCCCTGAGTGGTCTCCAGGCCCCCACATGCCGGTGGCACTTGGACAGATGCCGGAGGGGCTGGTGGGCTCCAGCGTAGAGACCTCCAGTGGTGACTCCGTCTCCCTTGTGAAACAGAATCTAAACTTTCCCTAGAGTGCAGGGGTTTACACCAGATCGGACTGTTGCCTATCTGTGACCTGTGTCCCACCCACCCCTCTTCCAAAAGGAAGATTTGAGTCATGCTGGATTTCTCTTCATTCCTTGGACTGTTCTTTTCTGCCTCAAATAAAAAAGGGATACAACTCAGCGACACAGTGCCTGCCTAGCAAACAAAGGTCCGGAGTTGAATTCCTGGTACAAAAAACACAACAAAATGTTTTCACATTGGTACATGTTTTAGTGCATGACTAGGTCATCTTGGGGAGTTGGTGCATGTGCACAACACATCTTCATCCCTGTACGTCCCCTTTCCTCCCTCCTCCCTGTCCCTCCCCCGGGGACACTTCCTTGAACTTTGAGAATAGGACCGGCTCCTTTTCAGAATCAACTCTGTAGCTGGGTGTGCTGCGTCATCCCTGTAACCCCAGCAGTGGAGAGGCTGAGACAGGAAGATTACCATAAGTTCAAGGCCAGCCTGGACTGCACAGGGAGACCCTGTCTCAAAAGAACAACATCAACAAAAACAGAATCAGATCTCATGTGACCCCCTCAGACTGGCTTCCTTAACCGCTCTGCTGGGGTGTCCCGCGGTGCTCTCCTGTCTCAGCTTCTTCGCAACCTCGGTAACACCGGAAACTAGAGTATTTAGCTGCTTTCTTACGTCCTGGGTTATTGTCAGTTTCCCCCCCCAAATGGGAGCTCTGCAACAGCAAGTAAACTTCATTTCTTTGAATTATAAATACCTATTTCTGCCAGAAATAAAACCGTCCCTAGTATTGAAAAAAGGGAGTGGAAGAGGGAAAAACAGACACGGAGAAAAGAACGAGCAAGCCGGGCGTGGTGGCTCACACCTGCAATCCCAGCCCTGGGGAGGCTGAGGCGGGAGAATTGCTACTGAGTTTGAGGCCAGCCTGGTCTACACAGTGAGCTCAAGGCCAGCCTGAACTGCATAGTGAGACCCTGTCTCAAAAAGACAAAATAAAATATAAAAGGACAAGAGTGCAGGTTTTCAAAGTAGTTACTAATAATCTGGATTTCGGTGGTGCCCGTTGTGACTTGCCGCTGTCATTTCTAATCGCATTGATTTGGGTCTTTCCTTCTTTTTTGGTAAGATTGGATAAGTGCTCGTTTTTGTTGGTGTTTTACAGAACCAGGTCTTTGATTCATCGATTTTTTTTTAAAGTCTCAATGTCCCTGATTTCTGCTGTCTCATCTTTGTAATTTCCTCCCTTGTGTAGCTTTGCATCTGGGTTGACCTTGTCTTTCCAGCACCTTGAGCTGGTCAGCAGGCCCTTTACTTGGCCTCTGTCCTGCTGACGGGGCGTTCGCCGCGGGCAGCCTCCCGCTCGGGACAGCTCGCTTTGCGGCCCGGAGGCTCTGGCACCTCGTTCATCCTAGGAGCCACCCAGCCTTCGCCTGATTCACCCTCCAGCTCACGGATATTCGAGCGCGCCGTTTCATTTCTGAGTGTCGGCATCGTTCCTGTGGCTTCTTTTGCCATTGATTTGTGGTTTCATTTCATTGTGGTCTGGTCATATGCATGGGACAGTATTGATTCTTCTGAATTTTCTTTGCTCTGTTTTGAATTAAGTCATGTAAGGCCGCCCCCTTATGTTTCCAGTCTTTGTGTTTCCACGAGGGAAAGGACAAAATTCCCGTACGCTGCCGGCTTCCCTCCCAGCTCCACTGTTAGCACCCCCGGACATCAGTGTCCTCGGTGCGAGGGACGAGCCCATCAGTGCGCTGGCTCGCCCGGAAGTGTGCGCGAGGCTCGCTCCCTGGGCTGTGCACTGAAACTCGTGGCTTTAATGTAAAATGCGCATTTTGCTGAGTGAAAGAAGCCGGTCTGCACGGGCCACGCGCTGTCTGACCCCAGCACCATGGTACTGTGGACAGGACAGTGCTGTGGAGGCCAGGCAGAGCCGAGTAGCGCGTGGGTTTTGGGGGGTGTTGGGACGGAAGAATACAGCACGGGGACCTCTGCACAGGGTGACTATTCCTTATGTAGCTACAAACAAGACTTAAAGTAAGCGTGAGAAAATACTTAGGGTTCATTCCAGCTGGTCTTCTCCTTACTTTCATGTAACTTTTTAAATATAAAAGAAAACAGAACAAATTAGTGTTGATAAAGTAGAGAAAGAAAATACAGATAATTCTCAATGAGTGTAGATTGTATTTTTTTTTTTAGGTTGCTTTTCTTTGTTCAGAATTGTTTTTATGTCACTGATGATAATTTATAGATCTAATGCATTTCATTGCCTGCTATGCAGTATTTTGCCATGTCGTATACCATGTATTTATCCATCCCTCCAGTACGGACAATTTAGATTGCTAACATTTTTTTTAAGTCAAGAGCCTACTGATTACCATGGTGCACACTTGTAATCCCAGCACTTGGGAAGCTGAGGCAGGAGGATTGCCAGGAGTTTGAGGCCTGGACTACGTAATGAGTGCAAGGCCAGCCTAAACTACAAAGTAAACCCTGTGTTTAAAAAAAAAAAAAAAAAAAAAAAAAGCTGGTTGTGGTGGCGCACATCTGTAGTCACAGCACTTTGGAGGCTGAGGCAGGAGGATTGTCCCAAGTTCAAGACCAGCCTGGGCTACAAAGTGAGCTCAAGGCCAGCCTGAAGTACATAGCAAGATCCTGTCTCAAAAAGACAAAAAAGAAAAAAGAAAAGTTTTTAGTGCCTATTACATGGTTTGTAAAGTTTACTTTAAAAAATTTGGGTTTACCAAATCTTGGAAACAACCAAAATGCCCATTACCTGGTAAATGGGTAAAGATGTGGTTTTTGTATAGTAGAGTACTCCTCTGTAATAAGGATGAGCTTGAGACATTCCTAGGTAAATGGGTACACCTCGAGTTAAGTGAGATAAATTGGACTCACATGTGTAAATACTGCAGGATATCTCTCTTATGAGAAATTAAAAGTGTAAACAAGGATCTCAGTGTATAATAGTGTGAAATAGGAAGAAAATATTCAAAGGGGGAGGAAAAGGAAACAAAGAAAAAGGAAAAAATGAGGAGCAAAGAAGGGAAACTCAGAAACAAAGCTTTTGGAAATAAAGCTTTTGCAGATGGGCAGGGGAAGTTGGCAGGAGGGTAGGAGAATGGGAAAAAAAGGATCAGGTTATATCAGACAGGTGCAAATTCTCTGTGATGAACGTGATCACTGTGTATATCTAAAATGTACTGACACAGACCAGGCATGGTGGCGCACGCTTGTAATCCCAGCACAGGAGGCTGAGGCAGAGGGATTGACACAAGTTCAAGACCAGCCTGGGCTACGGAGTGGGCTCAAGGCCAGCCTGAACTGCACAGTGAGTCGCTGTCTCAAAAAGACAAAAAGTACTGACAAATTCTAGGGGAAATCTGGGCTATAAATTTGTGTCTATTAAAAAAAAATGTATCTATTCAGTATTTGAAATGTGAAATGCACTTCTTTGAAAGGCCCAAAGTGGTATATTAAACAACTGCACTTTTTCTCTGTTGCCAGGACATCATCGCAGGATTCCTGTACACCATATTAATCTTGGTGGTCTTCTATCCATTCGTGGGCCTGATTGACGACTTCAACCAGACGCACACATACGCCCCGCTCATCATCATCGGGCTGCACCTGGCCCTGGGGATCTTTTCCTTCACCCTGGACACCTGGAGCACATCCCGGGGAGACACCGCCGAGATTCTGGGCAGCGGCGCAGGCATTGCGTGCGGCTCTCACATCACCCGCAGCTTGGGCCTCATGGCGGACCCCTCTCCAGACACTTTACCTTTGCCCGTGCCTCCCCTTACTCTGACTGTCTTTGCGAAAGCCATACTGCGGGTCCTTGTCGGGATGGGAGTTGTACTAATAGTTAGAAACATAATGAAAAAGATCACCATTCCTTTAGCCTGTAAAGTCTTCAAAGTGCCGTGTGACGACATTCGGAAAGCAAGACAGCACGTGCAGGTGGAGCTTCCGTACCGGTACATCACCTATGGGGCGGTCGGCTTCTCTACCACCTTCGTCGTGCCCTGCGTGTTCTGGCTCACTGGCGTCTCTTGATGGGAAAATACTGCTTAGAGTAAGAGAGGACAAGTACCAGTTACTGATAGCTAAAAATATACTGTAAGTAAAGGGCCAGAGTTAGGCTTCGGCAAGAATTTATCTTAAATAATTGTTTAAGTGAATTCTTCAGAGTCGGTGCGTTTTACCCTTGCACATCCAGATATTGTTTTGGTGAGTGGATCTATTTAACACTGAGAAAATGCTGTATCTGTTTAGGGTGTTCATATGTTTGGAGAGCTTTGTGCTTTTATGGATTCAGTATATGTGTTTATGTGTGTGTGTGTATATATATATATACACATATATATAAAAGGTACATAATATGCAATCATATCTAATATATGTTATATATAAAATAATATACCTAATTTTTTTAAACAGTGGGGTGCGTATTATAAAGTCGAGAATAATATGCAAACAATTGTGCCTGTGTATTTGGAATTAATACAGGTATGTTGTGACTAACAATAATGTTTCACATTTATTTACTACGGGACCCATTTCCTAACTGAAGTGCGTAGTTACTAGGCCAGAATCCGTGCGCTCCAACATGCTGGTTTCCTCCCTCTTTTTACACTGCCACCATCTTCCATGTGACCCATGATGTTACATAGGGAGCACTTTTAATGGACCAAACTTTCAGAAAATTTTGTTTTTGAATTTCTTATTTTTTTTAAGTTGTGTACACTGTGTTGAATGTACTTTTTTTGCAACTGTTTTGGGCATCCGTTTAATAAATCAGGTACTGAATTTTATTGCTTGCTAATTGTGCCTTTCTGTTACTGAGTTAAGAAATGCCATGTATACTGTGATACAAAAGAGTCTAAGTTGCATATAACCAGGCAAATATTTTAAAAATAGATGTCACACTAATGGGGGTTGAAGTAAACCACCAGTACGTAACTCTTTAATCTTTCTTTAGAAAGGAATTGAAATGGGCTAAAATTTCTCACTGATTTATTGCAAGCTAAATATTTCCATTTTTGTAGGTATTTTTCTGTGTATTGCAAGTTAATAGGAATAAGATGTATTTTTTGTACATTGTCTTGACTGTTTATACTATATTAGCTCTTTTGAGTGCATGGAAACGTAGTTGAAGTTTACAGGAGGACAGTGCACATGCTTCCTTATGTAACAAACCATTTTTCTAAATTATTGGAAAAGGGTTGGACTTCCCACAATTAACTTTTAATACCTACTTATTAGCTATAAAAGATCACTGTAAAGGAAACTGAAAGTAATAAGCATTAGTAGTTTAGAGCTTATTTTTTCCAACTTTATTATTTTCACAGTGGAAAATTTGAGTGTAATGTGTATAGTATTAAACTATTTTTTTCTGTGTGTGCATTTATATTTTGAAGTCTGGTTGTATTAGTTTAACATTCAATTTATTTGTAGTAACATTTTCATAAAGAAGAAAATTGCCAGGTGTGGTGGTGCACACCTGTAATTCCAGCACTCAGGAGTCTGAGGTGGGAGGATCGCCATGAGTTCGAGGCTAGCCTGGGCTACATAGTTAATGCAAGGCCAGCCTGAATTACTGAATTACATAGTGAGACCCTGTCTCCAAAAAAGCAGAAGAAAATTAACTTTCCATATAAATGAATGTCAGGTATGGGATTACTGATTTCAGTGCAATATCTACATGTGATTATCCAGAAGTATCAATTAAGACGTTTCTATTTTGGACAGCATAACCATTTGAGCTCATATTTTTATAATTCTGAGAATTTAAGGACATGGTAATTTTTTTATCAAAACTGAATCTGATAATTTTTAAGTAAAGCAACTGAATTTGGGTTGTTTACTTATTAGTTGAAAAGAAGCCGGGCATGGTGGTGCACACCTGTAATCCCAGCACTCAGGAGGCTGAGGCAGGAGGATTGGTGCAAGTTTGAGGCCAGCCTGGGCTACAAAGTGAGCTCAAGGCCAGCCTGAACTGCATAGTGAGATCTTGTCTCCAAAAGACAAAAAAAAAAAGAAACCAGGGGACTGGGGATAGAGCTCAGTGGCACAAGCGCCTGCCTGGCAAGTGCAAGGTCCTGAGTTTGATTCCCAGTACCAAAAGAAAAAAAACAAAAGAAACCAGGGCACCAAGAAAACTATTAGTACACTGGAAAATGTGAGAAGAGCTTTTCATTCAAAATGTGTAGTTTATGAATTGAATTTTAAGAATTGTTTCCCAAAATTTGGGTCTATGCTAGCCTATTGATTTTTATGTGTAGCTTAAGAAGTATTTGAAAATACTGTCTTTGTGTTTTGTTATTTCCTGTCCTGTGACAGTTCTTTGTATTTTAAAATAAAGCCAAATTCAAGATGGAAGGGCTTTTGTTTGTTTCGGGTGCCTTCTATAAATGATCTGGTGCAGAGTTCTGAAATACATCTAAGGCTTCTGACCGCACAGACTCCCTCTGAGGCATTGTGTTCAAATCAGACTGCTGTTTGTTTGTTTTATTGAATTTTGGTTTGATTTTTTTTCTTTTTGCTGTTTTGTTTCTGGTGGTTTTGGTTTTTTGGGGGGTTGTTTTGTTGAGACAGGGTCTTGCTGTGTATTTCAGGCTGGCGTTGAACTTGAGGCAATCGGTGGGGGACGAGGGGGCGTTAGGAACCAGACCGCATGATTGTGGAGGTCAGTGTGACTTGCCTCAAGGGACTGAGGAGTTTGCAAATAGCCGCATGCTCTCTGGCTGTGTTAGGAAATCTCATATTCCCAGCCTCTTGGGACTGGATAATGCCTTACTTCTGGTGCTCTGGGGCATTGCAAACCTTCAGTCAGTGAATGTTCCCTGAATTACATGGTGACTCAGGCCCTGGGCAGGCTTTGGTGCCTTTTTTCTGGGGAAAAATTTTATATTCATCTGATTCCGAGATTAACTTGAAAAAGTTTTAAATTACCTAACAGTCAACATTTTAGTTTTTTTAAAATGATTTAAAAGTTTGGCTTGAGCCAGGTATGATGACACACCTGTAATTCCAGCACCCAGGAGGCTGAGGTAGGAGGGTCACTATAAATTGGAGACTAGCCTGGGCTACATAGGTCAAGGGTGGTCTGACCTACAGAGTGAAACCCTGTCTCACCAAGCAAACAAAAGCAAATAAAGTTTGACTTGTAAGTAAATACTTCTAATTCATCTGTTAAAATTTTCATTAAGTAGGCCTTAGTAGCACAGACTGGTAATCCCAGTACTCAAAGAGGAGGAGGCAGCCCCAGCTACATAGTGAGTTCAAGGACAGCCTAAACTACATAGCAAGATCTTGTCTCAACAAAAAAAAAATTTAACTTTTCATGCAAATATTTAAAGGTTAGTACTTTCGATTCTTGCAAAGTTTGGTACCTAATTATTATAATATCCTGTGATACAGAATAGGATTTGTATCCAAATTAGTTTTGAGATTTTGTTTTCCCCCAAGACAGGATCTTACTAGGTAGCCCAGGTGTGGGTGGACAGTATCATTTTTGCTTATTAGTGAAAATGCAACAGTCTTAATATAATCTAAATTAAGCTGAGTATAGTGCCCCAGGCCTGTAATCCCAGAACTCTGGGAGGCGGAGGCAGGAGGATGCAAATTTGAGCCCAGTTTGGGCAACTCTGGCTTAGTAAGACCCTGTCTCCTGTCTCAAAATAAAAACGGTTGGGGATGTAGTTGAGTGCAAAGGCCCTGAGCTTAATCAACCCAGTACCAAATAGAAAAGAAGAAAGAAAGAAATAGCTTTCCAAGCTTTACAAATAAATATTTAGAAGTACTCTTTTCAGCTGGGCATGGTGTCCAACGCTTATAATCCCAGCACTTGGGAGGCTGAGGCTGAGGCAGGAAGATCACTGAGTTCAAATCCAGCCTGGGCTGCATAGAAACCCTGTATTAAAAAACTGAAAGAAACAAAAATTTGTTTCTTGGCAGTACATTCCCAAAATCTTACTTATTCAAGGATATGGTATAAAAATTTTAAATTAACATATAACTTGATTTGTAGTTAAGATTAACTGAGTATAAACTGAAATCCAACATTTACTTGTAGAAATTTATGAAAATCATTTTTCTTTTTTTTGCACTGAGCTACACTCCAAGCACTGCTTGCTGAACTCATGGATGAAATCCATCAACTTGAGTCAAAAGCTATTGTTTAATGGATACTTAACTTATTTTTTAGACTGTGTTTTAAGTCTTATTTACTTGTGAAGAGGAAAAGTAATTTCATGTATGGAGCAGCCTGAGTCAGCCCTTGAATTTTAGTGGAATCACAGAACTTCAGGGATGCTGGATAATTTTGAAGTTATCAGCCCACCTTTCCAAGAGGGCTGCATCAGAGATTAACAATGCATCTAGAAGCCTACTCAGCCCATGGTTGAGGTGAGAAAGGACTCCTAATGGAGACCACTACAATGCAGCCCTGAACAGGACTTAATCAATGGGCTTTTCATATTTACTTGCGAGTCTATCCAAAGCCCTAGGCTCCTTGTCTGAAGATGGGCAGCAGACTCATAGTAAGTGAACCTCTGTGAGTCACTGATCCCTGTAGTGGTGGATGAAGCTGGAAAGCCTCAAAGGATAAGACAAGGTCACAGCCAAGGACACCTTAATACCTGACTTGGAGAAGTCCTTGAGTGTCTCTGCCCTTCCTGAATACTCCCCTCCCTTCTGCTAAGTAAATACAGGCCACCCAGAGAAGGTCTTGTTCTTACCCCTGAGAGAACCTCGAATTCTGTGAATGAGTTTTGATCCTCTTTTGCACAGGGGCTCACAGCTAAGAGTTTGCCTTACATCTTGGAGGCTTGGGACTTGGACTTTTCAGCAATGCTGACACTGTTAGGACTTTGGCAACTCTTAGAGATGGACTAAAAGATGGACTTTTGCATAAAGGGATGGGCATGAGTCTTTGGGGGGCCAGGGGTGGAATGTTATGGTTTGTCTCTACATATCCCCCCAAAAGCCTCATGCAGTCATGGGCAATTCATGGTCCAGTGCTGGGGTTATGGGTGCGAGTGCTACACTTGCCCTGGGGCAGTTAGCTTGCATACAAAGGGAGGGAAAGAGGCTAGCTCTTGCTGTTCCTCCTTTTTGCTCTTTTCTGCTTTTGCTGTCTTCTGCCACCATGAACTCTTGCCCTCTGCCATGTGCCACTCTGCCTTGGAGCCAGCCGAGTATGGACTGAAACCTCCACAGACTGTGAGCTAAATAAACCTTTCCTTCCTTAATTTTGGGTGTGTCAGGTATTCCATCTCAGTGAGAGAAAGGCAACCAAGACAGTCCTTTATGGCAGAGTGGTACTCTGTGTAGATAGCACATGTTCCTTACCCATATGTTGATGGACACACAGGCCACTTCTGAGATGTAGCTGTGGAGAACGGTGCTGCTATGAACACAGGTGTGCACAGATCACTATAATACGCCTTTAACTCTTGGAATGATACCTAGAAGGGGAATACCAAGTCAAATGGAGTTTCTAATTTTAATTTTTTGTGGAACTTCCATACTCACTTTCATAATTGTTGTACTGGCTTACCTTTGCACCAACAATGAAGAAGGGTCCTTCTCCCCCACAGCCTCACCAGCATGTTTTTTTAAATTTTATTTTAAAGACAAAACAATGGAGACATATGAACCAGAAAAGCCATAAACAATACAGAAATACAAAGTTATACAGAATATAGTAGGGAATTAGCACTGGATGTTGTATTACATAGTTATCTTCACATTAGTTAACACAAAAACATTAAAGGAAATACCAAATTATAGAGAAGATAGTAGGGAATCAGCACTGGGTGCTGCATAACGTAAAGTTATCTTCACTTCTGTTAATACAACAACGATTGAGGAAATACAAATTTTAGAGAACATAGAAGGGAATTAGCTCTAGATGCTGTCCTACATAATGTTACCTTCACCTTTGTTACTCAGTTACACAGATGATGGCCCATTTGATTGTTCAATTTTCTCCTCCCTCACCTCCGTTGCCCTACCACTCAATCAGTCATCTTCCCTGTGATAATAACTGTACTCCTGGGTTTATCTATACCCCTGGACTCTCACCTTGGGAAGAGACATAGTTGCCTCAGACTATACTATAGCATACATGGGCGTATACAGACTGCCACGGTCGGAGGTGGGAAAGCACATATGCTCACAGCGGACCTCCTGGCTCCACCCTGTCATCATGCTATGGGTGGGGGCGGGTCCAGTCCATGAGGTGCCCTGAGCGGGGCCCTCAGCGGAGCAGCTACCGGGACCACTGCGGAGTAGCAGCAGAGCAGCCACGGGGCCCACTGTGGATCATCTGCGGGGCCCACTGTGGAGCAGCCGTGGGACCCATTTTGGAGCAGCCACAGGACCCTCAGTGGTGCAGCTGTGGGGCACGTGCCCCTATCAGGGTGCCCTCTGTGACCCTTTTGGCTCTGTCCCGTTGCCTTGATGCCAGAGGCTCTTTCTTCTCCTCCCACCTCCTTCTGATCAGAATTACCGTTCCCCATCCCCTGCAGCTGGGCAATGGGTCTCTGAAGCTGAAGCTGCGAATGCGAAAACCAGGGCGTGGGCCAAGGGTGTGCTTGGAGCCACGACCTCCTCCCTCTCTGTCTCCTCTCCCTCCAGCTGCGCCATGGCAGATCTCTGACCCCCTCCTCCAGAGGAGGTTTTGCTTAGTCTTTCCAAGGGTTTCAGTTCCCATTTCAGATCCTTCTCAAGTTCAGGATGTCCACCTCTTTCCTTTCTGTCCTTCACATGTTGCTTTATTCCTATGTCTGAGTGGCATTCCTCCAGGAGGTTCTCTCTCTGCTGCCTACCCGGTTGCCATGGGTTCATACAAGGTTCATATATGCAAGCAGTATGGAGACACTCTTGTTGCTCGTATTAGTAGTTTGGGGTGAGTCCTGAAGCCCGTGAACTCATCCCATTGCTGTCAGGAACAGGTGGTGATTGCACAGGCCGTCGAGGCTCAAGGTGCTCACAGAGGGCTTTCAGGGTGGGAGATGAAGCCCAGTAACTCAGTTCATGCTTCCTGCTTGATGTTGGAGTGAGAAGGGCGTGGGGCCGTGTGAGCCACCTCCATCTGCAGCTCTCTTTTGCTGTTGTGCTCCAGTTCCCTTTTGTTCCTTGGCTGGATCCCTGGGAGTTGCTGTGGCTCTGATGTGGGTGCCGATGCACCCCACCGCTCCCCACCGGCAGCCGCCCACAGAGTGGAGAGGCAGGAGGCCACCGCCTCGAGGCAGGCATAGAGCTGGGTGTGGTGGGATGAGTACTGGCTGCTCTGGCTCCACCTTGCCTCCCGGTGCTGATTAGGAAGGTTGCTGCAGTGTGGGGACTCTGCCCCAGTGGCTGTTGCAACCTCTCATTCTCACACTGGGTTGGACAGCTGCTCCCGACTGCCATTGCCAGAGATCCGGGGAAGATGGCGACCAGGTGAGCAGCAAGGGAGCGAACCTCCTTAATAAACACCACCAGCTCGAGACAGACTTGGCGAGCGTGAATGCCGGGACCTCGGCTGGGAAGTTTAAACTGGGCGTATTTCTCTGAGATGCCGGGGGAGATGTGGTAGGGCGGACCAGGCTGCCGGGGTGAGACGTGGGAAAGCCCCA
>PVLD010032254.1:0-14858 GCA_004027595.1 Dinomys branickii
ACTACACATCTTGGCCCCAGTCTTGACCACAGGAGTCACCTTTCCTACCATGTAGGGCTGAGAACTCTGGGCCAGACAGTGCCCCTGCTGCACAGCAGTGGGAAGTAAGTCACCATCTGCTCCTAGCACCTTACCCTAGATCCTTCCCTCTGGGGCAGGACCCTTCTCTCTGAGTGTGCTGCTGGGCTGTGGGGAACAGCCTGTTCGCTGGGACATAACAGGCTGTCAGCTGAGGTCCATCACAGGGCAGAAGGAGGAGGTTGGTATGGTTTGCACCTGGAAAATCCCCCAAGGTCTCCAGTGTTCAGAGGCAGAGATTTTGGAAGGTGCCTGGATCATGGGTTGGACTTTCCCTGGGGCGTGACCTAGAAATGTTGCCTTGTCCATGGCTCCTCCCTTCTTCCTGTCTGCCTGCTTCCTGGCTGTCATGAGTCGAGCAGCTTTGCTCCACCATGCTGTCTGCCAGGACATTTCTGCCCTGAGCCAGATGATCACACCTAGACAGAATCCCCTAGAACCATGAGGCTAGTTAAACTGCTCCTCTGTTTTGTTGTAGGTGTGGAGTATTGTGTCTCAGAAACGGAAAAGCTGACCAATACCAAATCCACGGAAGTGTCCAGGGCCCAAGTCCTCACCATGGTTTCTGCTCTTGTCCCTGGAGGTCAGGAGAGCGCTAGCAGTGCTCACCAGCCTCCTGCTTTCTCTCTCCGATGTGTCCGTGGAGATTCTTCCTCTATGCTTTGCACTCAGTGGGCACTGTGTTTCTCACAGTTAGGAAGTCCTTCCAGAGCAGGCAGAGGAGGATTCTCACCGTGGAGAGCCAGGTTTCCACCTGTGCCCTCAGCTGGAATCAATTCTCTTACCAGGCTCACTTCATCTGTCTGATAGGTGGTTTTCTTCTCACAGCTGTGGCAACAGTGCTGCTCTTTTATAAACCGGTTAGTGTG
The DNA here is from genome assembly GCA_004027595.1 of Dinomys branickii. Classification (NCBI taxonomy): domain Eukaryota; kingdom Metazoa; phylum Chordata; class Mammalia; order Rodentia; family Dinomyidae; genus Dinomys; species Dinomys branickii. The sequence continues at coordinate 948 of PVLD010032254.1, forward strand.
TGGCCGCATTGCTGCTTGTCCTCGCAGTGGTGAGCTCTCTTCTGTGTCCTCTGTTGCCTGTATCCCAGGCTCCCAGCCAGAGGAATTGAAACGTACTTATACTGCAGAGCTTACAGCCATGGAAATAGTTGTAACCCTTCCTGGGATAAGTGGCAAAGAATTTCTGGATACAGAGTGTGAAAAAGTCTCCCTCCAACAATTCTGTTTTCTGTTGGTGATATTCTGTCATCAAACTGGTTCATTCTGCTGCATATACTTTCAATGGAGTTTTTAATCTCCTGGATATCTGTTTGAATCTGTTTCATGGATTCCGTTTCTTTCCAGTGTTGGGCACTCATGGCTTCTATCATTTTCCTAAGATCCTCTATTTTTACACTTTTATTTCCTCTAAAGTCACTAAGCACATCTTTCACTACAGTCACCATCCCTGTAGTTATAAGAGAAATTATTTCTGACTTTGATTTTTTTAATAGCCTCACTCATGTGCCTTGTTACTTCTGCTACTATGACTTCAGAGAGTCCAGGTGGGTGGCCCTCCGATCATTCCACTGCATTGTCACCTGAGTTTCCTTTTGGTTAGCAAGAAGTGTGGGTTGCATCTTGTTTAAGTGTTTGCTCATTTTCTATTTGTTTTAGTTGAATTCCTGGGTTGATGCTTTTAAATTATTTATGGCAAGTAGGTTTATTGCTATATTTAGGACCCTTAATAAATGCCTCCTTCTCAGAAGTCTGTTCCATGTATACCTCTCATTTGGATTTTGAATCTGTTGCAAGAGTCTATGTCTTTAATTTATTGGGCTTGTTTATTTCTACTGTCTCTGACAGACAATATGGGCAGGCAGAGACCAGATTTGAGTTGATTAATCCCAGCAAGCTAGCCAGAGATCCACAGAAGAGTAGTTGGTACTGCTAGTGAGCCTGCACCCTTACTTCCATTGAAGTGAAGACTGGTTTCCGGCTCTGAGGCTGGAACAGATTTGTCTCCTCCTGGCATGAGCTGGACTTCCTGACCCTGACTTCCTGACTGGGAGCCACCAGATGGAGGCAACCAACTGATTATGGATCGAAACCTCACAAACTGTGAGCTAAGTAAACCTTTCTTTCCTTACTTTTGGGCATCAGATATTTTGTCTCAGCAATGAGAGTAAAGTAATTAAGACATCCCCATGACTGCATGTGGCTTTGGGGTGACATCCAGACAAAAGCCATAACAGTGAGTTTAAAAATCTAGCATCCTAGCACTGAAGGCCATGGGAGTGTGAGTGTGAGGGGGCGTGACAGTTGAGGACTGTTCTGCTCTGATCACTACAACTAGAGAAAGGTAAATTAACCTCAAACATTGCTTCAGGCCTACAAAACCAATATATAATATATGCAATGTTTGATATTGGACAAAGAACCCAAAATTAATCATATGGAAATTAGAAGGTCCAGGCTTTTCTTAAAAAGCACAAATGTGCATTGTAGGACAGAATATGAGGAGAAACATGGCAAATCTGTACACTGCTGGAGGCAGAGGGATCAGCAGATGCATCTTCTCTCCTGGTGTGATGAAGAATTATAATTGAACACTCAAGGCTGAATATAAATGTGATAAACCAGGAGAGAAAACAGGAGGAAGGGAGGTGAGGTGCTTCTCATGCTGATTCCCATCCCAGGGAGGGTAGACAAGCAGGAAATGCAGTACATTTACCTGGGCTGGATCCCACCTCAAAAGAGGCACAGAATTCCAAACTTCATTAAAACATCTCCCTATCGGTAGGCTACCACAGTCTAAGATATTCTGGCATGGACAATATATGAACATTAACATATATCAAGTATTTTTTCCAGTAAAATTCGAGGCAGAAAACCTTAGGACAAGAGGAAAAACATCACAGTTGATAGAAAACATTCATATAATCTTATGTACTAACTAGAACTGCTTCAAAGTATATAAAGCAAAATTTATGAACTTAAATTAGGAATTCATAGATGATACCTTTCAGAGTTAGCAATACAGCTGTCTAAGCCCTGGACAAGTCCAGAAAATACACAAAAAATAAGGACACCATGAATGAAGGTAGGATTTAAAAATTATTAACTTTTGCAACAAGAAACCCCGTTGGATTTTTTTTAGAAAACATTGAAGAGACTCACCAGGTATAATCTCCAAAAAATAGTGAATAAGAAACACTGGTTGTGTTGCTTATTAGATTATAATAAAACAAGACACAAATGTGCAGAAATATGAAAACATTAACCGAATATGTAGAAGCACTTGTGTAAATTTATTAGACCTGTGGAGAAATGACACTCGACTTCTGGAGTACTCAGAACCTTGAACAGAGACCATGAACCCAGAGCTCTTGGCAGCAATGAGTTGATGCAGTAGGCAGAACGCTGAGCTTTGTCATCCTCCCTACCCACATTGCAGAGGGGAGATCCAGACCTGGACAGGATGAGGCCTTCGCCCAGGACAAGGGATTTGTTGGCGCCATTACAAAAGATATGTTAACCAGAGAAGGCTGGTTAACATGTGCCTTTGCTTCCACAAACAATCAACTTACTTTTTAATTACAAGTATATGAACACATTAAAACAGCTGCTAGAAGGGCTTTCAGGGAACTTCCTTCAAAGGGCGAAACATTCCTTGATTTGACTTCCCTTTGTCAGGGTTCTGATGAACATTTTCGAGATTTTGCATCATGTTTATTGCAGGTTAGTGTGAGGGTTATAAGTGATACAGAAGCTAGCAAGTTAATAGTTCAACAGTTGGCCTTTGAAAATGCAAATAAATGGTGTAAAGAAGCTTTAAGAGCCCACTAAAATGACACTGGCTGAGATGATTTGAATTTGCGTATTGGCCCCTCATATCAGGGGGCTGCCTTGGCAGGAGCTATCGCTCAGGTTATTCATCCACAGCCTAGTGGAAAGGGAAAAAACAGGGTTACTTCTTTTAGCTGTGAGCTTGGGGGGCATTTTGCCAAAAGTTGCTCTGAAGCACCTGTAGGGGCAGCACAGCTGCTATCTATCCCTTCAACAAAATCTTCTACTATCTGTCCAAAGTGTAGACAAAGAAATCATTGGGCAAATCAGTATAGATACAAAACAAACATGAAAAGCTGACCCATTTCTGGAAAATATGAAGAATTGAAAACATTATACCACCATGATATATATGCACCCATGTTTATAGCAGCGCAATTTGTCATAGCTAAATCTTGGAAACAACCCAAATGCCTATCAACTGAGGAATGGATAAAAAAAGATATGGTATTTTTGTACAATGGAGTATTACTCAGCTATAAGAAGAGATAATCTTTAGGCTTTTATAGGAAAATGGATGCAACTGGAGACCATACTCATAAGTAAAATAAATCAGACCAGCATGTGTAAACATCACATTCTCTCCCTAGTGTAAAAACCCAAAAAAGTAAATAAAACCTGGAAGGTACAATAGATATTGTGAAAGGGAAAGAAGTTGCTCAAAGGGAAGGAATATCTACAATGAAGGAAAGGAGAAAAGAAAGAAAAGAGGAAGAAAAAAATATATGGATATACAAGGAGAGCTGGGGTAATTGTACTGTTAAGCATGGGGGGCATTTTGCCAAAAATTTTACAGTGGGGTTTATTGAAAGAAATAGTTAATGCTTAAATTTTTCTTTTTCTGACCAATTTTGCATGATTATATCTGGTAATGTGAACAACTAAATTGAAGACAACACTGTGCAATGTAACAACCATTGTTGACTCCCTACTACCTTGATTAGTGAAACTCTGTGTCATTTTTAATATTTTTAATTATTTTTTATTCTCTTTCATTGTTTTATCAGTCTTGCATTTATACATCTAGTAATCTGAGCAACTTTGTTGAAGATAACAATATGTAATATAACAACAGTTGTTAACTTCCTACCTATCACCTTGTTTTGAAATTCTATATCATTTTTATTGTTTTTGTGTTGGTTTTGTTCTTGTGTTGGTTGTTGCTATTTTGTTTTCTTTTCTCTTTGAAATAAAAAAAAAATTAAAGGAAAAGAGAATTCCAGCCTGTCTTGCTCCAGCCCCATCAAAGAGTAAGGGTGATTTCCTCAATTCTTCCCCAACCCTTCCCTCCAATGTCAAGCATATTTCTGACCTCTAGTGGGTGACAAAAGACAGCAGACACTTGGCCCTTAGTCCCTCCTCCAGATTTGTAGTAACTCCTGAAATGGGACCTCAAGTTATCCCTGCTGGAGTCTATGGACCTTTGCCTCATGAAACCGAGGAATTCCTGCTAGGCGGTAGCAGTCTCACTTTAAAGGTCTCCAGGTGACGCCTGGTGTCACTGATGTTGAGTATACAGGGAAAATCAATGCTATGGTTCAATCTATTTGAAACACTGTTCAAGTCACACCAGACTCTTATATCACTCAATTGATCTTTCTTCCCTTGACGAAAGTTGGAAAATCTATAAATAAGGAAAGGAATTGTAGTAGTTTGGGATTTTTCAAGGGGAACAATATAATACAAGACACATATTTAATAAGATTATTTATAATAGTCACCCAAACAATGATATACAAAAAGAGAGTGCAGAAAATCTGTCCACACACTAAAGACCAAAGACTCCAGCTGAGGGCCTGGCTCCCACAATAATGTTATGGCATGAGTCAAGCTGAACACCTAGAGGCCATTACAATGCCTCCCATGGGTCCAACGGGAGGGCTAGAGCCCATGACGGTGTCTCATGTAGGCCTGTTTCACAGATCTGCACTGTGAAGGCACAAAAGTCAGAGGTGGAAGCTAGAAAGTCAGTGCCAGCAGGATGAAGGATCTGTGACAGCAGGCTGAGGGATCCGAACTGGAGCCAGGATGTGATGCTCAAAGTGAGGATCAGAGCTCTTCAAAAGTGAACCAAAGCCATTCTCAGCAACAACAGTGTCCTAAGCTCCTCATATGATGAGAACAACTGAGTGCATCAGTAAAGCCAGTGTGACAAGCTTCTCAAAGAGAAACAACAGCTCTTTTTACCTTCTAACAGCACTCAATAGCCTGTCTTCTTCTTCTCCAGTTCTGCCTCTTATGCTGCTGACAACAGTCCTCAGGTTGGCCTCCCACACACAGCACCAAACTAATTCATTTCAGCTTGGTGGCATAGGTAGAGCATTGCTTGTCAACCCACCACCAGAATCCAAGGATTTTGGGTCCTCCAATATGTATTGGGTTCAACAGATTTAAAAGGACTATCCTGAGATGGAATTGATTTTGAAGAAAAAAATTTAAAAGACTTTTAGACACAGGTGCAGATGTTTCAACTGTTGTCCAACAGCATTGCCCTATGACCTGGCCTCTGGATGTGGCAACTACATATCTTTAGGGGGTAGGCAGTGTTTCTCACCCTAGTAGAAATGCTAAATTGTTAATTCATAGGGCTGTAGAAGGTCATTCTGGATATTTCCCACCGTGTGTTCTTCCCCATATGCCAGTCTATGAGGTTGTAATGTATTACAGGATATGGGGGAATTTTTGCTTAGTCCAAACTCTTTCGTGACTCATCAGATTTGCAACAAGGCTTCCTTCTGACTGAAGGACTTGGTAAAAACAATCAAGGAAGGAAAGAACCTCTTCCAGTTTTCCTGAAAAGGACCATTTTGGTGTAGGCTACTTGCCTTCACATTTTCAGGAAGGGCCTTGATTTCTTCTCTGATTCCACAGATGGCATCCAAGATAACTTGGATGTCTACTGACCCTGACTGGGTTGATCAATGCCATAGGTAATGCACCGATGATGACAGGGCACTTAGAATCCTCCACTAGCTCTTGGGATACCCCAATTTTTGTAGTAAAAAACAAGTCAGGAAAGTAGAGATTACTGCAGGATTTGTAGGCTGTTAATCGCACCATGGAACCTACAGGAACACTTCCACCAGGATTGCTCAGTCCCATAGCTAATTCCTTTACATTTTTGTCTCATGCTGTTTGATTTAAAAGACCGTTGGGTTTTTTAATATCCATCTCCATCCTCAAGGTAAAAAGGTTTTGCCTTTAGTTTACCCTCCATTAATTATCAGGCCGCTATGGACCACTTCCAGTGGTGTTGTCTGCCACAAGGAATGGCGAATTGTATGACCCTATGTCAAGAGTTTGTGGCTGCAGCCATTTTGTCAGTCTGTCAGATTCATCCATGTGCTTATCTAATTATATGGGTGACACTGTATTAGCACTTGAATCCTCATCCACCTTGCACTAAGCATTTATTAAATTAGATAATACCCTTCATAATGCAGGCCTAGTGCTGGACCCCCAAAAGGTGCAAACCATTACGCCTTTGGAGTTGATTTTGAAGGAAAAAATTTAAAAGGCTTTTAGACACAGGTGCAGATGTTTCAGCTGTTGTCCAACAGCATTGCTCTATGACCTGGCCTCTGGCCTTGGACATCCAAGTTATCTCTGATGCCATCTGTGGGATCAGAGAAGAAAATCATTGCACCTTTTCACATTTCAATTACCTTATCCAGCAAAGACATATTGTGCCCCAAATCGTTCAGTTCCAGGTTAATCATCTTCCAACTCTAACTGATTTTAAGATTCTACTTAGTAATATTATTTGGTTCTGCCCAGCTTTTAAGCTAATAACTCGTGACTTAGTCCCTCTCTTTGACATTGTTAAGAGGAACCCGGACCCCTCTCTCCAAGAGTACTTACATCAGAGGCTAAAATTGCATTGGACAAAGTTAATCTGGCTCTCTCTAATGCTCAACTCTCTAGATTCACACATCTACATCTTTGATGTTTTTAATTATTTTCCCAACTCAACATATGCCCATTGGAGTCCTTTTGTAAAGGCTCAGGGCCCTCTACAAGGGCTATATATACCACATCCTCCACATGAAACCATTGCACCCTTTTATGATGCTGTGCAGGACTGATCACACATGGGCAGATGCATGTTATTCAGCTTTTTGGATGTTAGGTGCAAAATATTATCGTTTCCTTTTCTTCGGTTCAACAACAGTGGTTATGGAAATTCTCATCCTCTTAGCAGACCACATTAACTAACTTCCCTGGTGTTAGTGTTGTTGTTATCCTCCAGATAAATGAATTCAATTTGCTTCCCTCACACTCTTCGTCTTCCCTTCAAAAATAAGCTCAGTTCCCATAGCAGGAGGTGTCTCTGTTTTCACAGATGGCTCCTCCTTGCATAGGGGAGGTTATGTTATGACCTCTTCTTCCCAAATACTGGATACATGTTTCTCTTTTGCACAAAAGATGGAATTGTAAGCTATTAAATGGGCCTTATAAGATAATTCATCCACTCCAATTAATCTTTGTTCAGATAGTGCTTACGTTTGCAGTGTGATGTGCCACATTGAAACTGCCACCATTCGCACTAACCAGGAAAATCTTTTTCATTTATTTCATACTCTGTAATTTGCCATTCAGTCACATCACATCCCCTGTTTTATTGGTCATTTATGTTCTCATTCCCAATTGCCAGGGCCTCTCACTGAGGGAAATGTTGCAATAGACAGATTGTTAGCTAATGTCACTGTTACTCCCTCAGATGCCGTTTGACAGGCTTCTGCTTCCCGTGCCACCTTTCATCAAAATGCTTCTGCTTTACATGAACAGTTTCACTGAAAGTAGGCACAGCCTCAACAAGTTGTTAAACAATGTTCCTCACGTGTAATACATTTTTCTTCACCCTCTCTGGGGGTTAATCCCTAAGCATTATACCCCAATCACCCGTGGAAAATGGATGTCACTCACATTCCTGAGTTTGGCTCTATCCTGGGTCTATGTTTCAGTGGATACTTCATCAGGATTATTTTTGCTTCTGCCCACACTTGTGAAGTGGCTAAACATGTCATTGCTCATTGTTTTGATGCCTTTAGTAGTCCTGGCTGCCTACAGGTACTTAAGACTGCCAGTGGCCCAGCCTATGCAAATGCTGCCTTCCAAACATTTTATAAAAATTTCAAATTTTCCTTACCACTGGAGTTCCTTATAATCCACAAGGTCAAAGAAAACCAAAAATTGGGAATCATTCCCTACAAAATTTACACCTCATAATAGACTTCACTTAGCAGTATATAGTATCAATTTTTAAAATACAAGTAGGGATGTGACTATAGCACCAGAAAGATAATCCAATCAGGTAAATAAAAAAAAAGCTAGGAAGAGTCCTTTGGAGAGATCTTCTTACTGGACAATGGAAGGGACCCAGCCCAGTGCTAATTTTGGGTCAAGGGTATGTTTGTGTCTTTCCAGAAAATGCTGAACAGCTTATCTGGGTACCAGAGCATGCTACCTGGTGTATCATGGACCCAGGCCTTGAGAAGGAATTGTATCCACCTTTCAAGAATCTGATGCTCAGTCTGGTGATGGTGATGCCTTGGAGACTGTCACAGAAGAGAAGCAACTGATAGAGAAGCATGGGGCTAGACCTGACCCGAAGCCAATTGAAACAATTGACCCAAAATGTCCAAGAAATGATAACCAAAAATGGGAACCAAAGGTCTGAGAAGGTGGTAGAGTGCTTGGAGATAACTGAGCCAAAATTTACAAGAAAGAAGGAGACACAAAAGTTGTAAGTATTCTTAAGACAAAATAAAATGGAAAAATTACATATTAATTATAAAGGATTTTATTCCTTCCAAATTCTTCTCATAAAGATCTCTGCTAATCAACTTACAAATGAATCTGATGAGTCTATTTATAATTACAAACTTCTAAAATTGTAGGAGAGTTATTATAGTTCAATTTGGTGAAATATATATTTGAGTGCACTCTGATTTTATGTTTGTCTGTCCAATCTGTTAAGCTATGTACTTGTTTATTTGTATGCTTGTCCTTTTCCTTCCCAGATGATTTTTTTATTTGAGCTCAACAATTTTTTCTATTTTGCCTTTTTTTTTCCATTTTTGGATCATTTGTTCATAATTTAATTTGGTTTGTAGACTTAGAACCATGTTTCCTCCTGGGTTGCCAGCTGGTCAAAATGATATCAAATTTGGTTTTCTCATAGTCATTAAAATTGCTAAGATAGGGGCTGGGGGTATAGCTCAGTGGCATAAGCGCTTGCCTGGCAAGCGCAAGGTCCTGAGTTTGATCCCCGGTACCGGGAAAAAAAAATTGCTAAGATAATTAAACAAAAATCCCTTAGGGTGGGGAGAAATTACTGGACAGGATTCCAGCTGATAGAAGCCTGCAGACATTATCCAGTTCTTCTTCATTGGTGAGAGGTCCAAATGATCTTATAGCCTTAGGGGAGAGACCCAAATATATGTTATTAAAATACATTATTGTAATATGTTGTTACTGCTCATTCATCAAAGTACTAAATTTTTAGACCATAAGATTTTTGACTTAAAGATGCTCTGGTACAAAGGTTTTCATATGGCTATGACAACTGATAATCATTGATTGTTATTGTTTCTGTAGTGTACTGAAAGCATTCATGCCTGCAGATGTGTAGGTCTTCCAAAATATGGAATGAGGATTGCTTATACTGATAGATTTTCTTGCAGATTCAGACATCTGCCTTTAATAAAACTTATATGATATACATCCCATTAAAGGATAATAAGTTAGGTAAAGGTTTCTTATGTATTAGATAGAGCTGATTGATTAAAAGGATTATACCATGTCAAAATGGAAATTTAAGTATGTTACAAAATGTTGTCGTGATTATAAGGCTTCAATATTATGTATGGCTTTTGTTTTCTAACTTTCTATGCAAAATATGTAGTGTGCCTAAGGATAATCACCTGGAAAGAAAAAAATCTCCCAAGCTTTCACTGAGAGCAAACTAGTCAAACAGTGGCTGTGACTCATCCAGAAGGCTGACACTAACAGAATAACTAACAGGTACTGTGCCTAGTTTCAAGGCATATCCTGAGACTTAACTGACCTTGATAGGTAGTAAAAAATTGATTAACACAGATCACACCTGAACTTGATCTTGAGCATTGAAAGGAAAAGTATAACCACAAGAAGTATAAAACAATGCCTTAGAAATATGTTAGCTATAAAAATTCAAATCACTAACACATTCTGACAATTGCAAGCTGCACTGGTAACTGACAGCTGTTATGGGTTAATGGAGTGTTTAGGGCTAAATTGCTGAACTCAGAGACCTGAAATTCTTGGACTGGGAATTTACATGAGTAAGTTCACTCAGAATGGAAAGACTTTGAGAATGAGAAGATGTTCTACAGAGTCCTCCAAATGCAGCTCCCCCAGCTTCAACTGACCACCCATCACTTGCAACTACAAAACAGAAAAGGGGGCAACAGGGGGAGAGCTAAAGCTGGACATCAATCATAACTGTGAGGAGAGCCGCAAAAACAATCTGTTCCAGCTCCAAGAACTCGAGGTGCTCAGGCAAGTCAGGCATAGTTACTAGGCAGAGAGGCGGAAATTGACATCAACCTCCTGAGTGTATAAAGAAATGCTCGGTGAGGATTGAGCAGTTCCTTTTCCTCTCTGCTGGAGAGAGGTCTCCTCCTGACCTCAACTTCCTATATACCGGCTCTTCTCTCTCCATCTTCTCACCATCCTTTCCCCCAGGAACTTGGAGAGCTGTGCAGGATACAGCACAGAAAAGTGGACACATTCATAGAAGCAGAGTCACAGCAGCCCTCAGAGCCACCACAAGAAGGCTAAAAGGAAGCAGCAAGCAGGCCAGGAAAGGCTTCTTCCCAGCAGACCCCACAGCAGGACAAGAGGGGCCAGGACTGAGCAGGGACGTCTCTGACCCAGTGCTATGGCCAGCAACTCTGAACCATCAGAGGGGCATACCTGGGTCCAGCAGGCGGTGGATATGCACTCTGCTGAACACAGGGATCTAAGTACTGCTAGGAGTGTGGGCCTGAGCCAAAGTAAGGGGGTGTCCTGACACTGCCACATAGGCTGCCAGGCATCTGTCCACTTGCAGCCCAGAGGGCTTGGTTATGTACTCCAAGCTCATGGTAATAGCTGTCACCTGCACCAGTGTTCACCCTCAGCATGGACCTTGAAAGAGAAGGGTTCCCTAGAGAAGAAAGGGTGGAGGCAAGTACCTGGGACTCTGGCTCAGGGAGCACAGCATTCCCCACTGGCAAGGCTGACCCAGGAGGCCCCTCCCTGCTTCTTTCCCTTCCCAACAGCCTGAAGAAACCCAGAGCCAGATGCAGATAAGGCAAAGGCACTGGAGTGTGTGCAGGACTGCAGAGAAGCACTGTCTTGTCAGGAGCAATGTCTGGGAAACTCAGTTGATAGTGAGGCTCGATCGGGGCAAATGCTCAGACTAACCCACAGTCTGTTGGGACTGTGCCACACACTTCTCTTTCTGTTGGGAGGCCACGAGCTGTGAAACTGGTACCTCGTGTGCCCAGAGTTAAAATTAACTCTCTTGACAGCAGCAGTGCACACTGGGCATCTACTCCTCAGAGGCCTGGCTTTTGAGGCAGTGAGAAGCTAAGGCCCCAAGGCTCATGGACATTGCACCTCACAGCAGCAGCTAAGAAACTGGGTGACTTACTATGTCCTCCGGTGGAGTTAAAAAGGAGCTCTCTGTCTCATTTCTCCTTGTTCTTTGTGTTTTGCTCCAGCACCTGGGCGCTGAGGATCCTGGGCAACAGAGATTTCAGGCAGGCAGAGCAAGGATCCTGCAGGTCCAGGACAAAGAACCTGCTAAGCAGTGACCTGCCGATCACCACTCAGGGTGATCCTTATCACCCTCACCACCCTACCGGCTCTTCCTACAAGCACAGCTGTCCAGCTCACTCCCTGTATACCCTGGAGAAGGGAAGGGGACAATGGGATAAGACCAGGGGTATCCTGGAGAAAGCAGATCTGAGAAGCAGCAGAGCCAGAGAGGCAGAGACAGGAGGAGAGGGGAGGGGAGGACACCTGTGTTCTCTGTTTACAGTGCCAGAGGCACGTCCCCTCCCATCACCCACCAGACTCACTGTTAAACAGGCCTCAAACTCAAAGTGGAATTAACTAGAGGAATCTGCCATGGCAAACACGACCGCTTTGCTGCACATAGTGTCTCATTGTCTCTGACACATTTCTGGTATACCTCAGGATTTTGGTGCTGAAAGCACTTTCCTGTGGGCCCCCAGAGTCTTCGGGTTGCACCAGAGCCTCTGAGGGAGATGCACTCCCTGAGAACAACACAAGAGAGGAGGATCGCTGGGCACTGAGCAGTGGGGGCCTCGGTGACTGTCCATGCAGAGTGACTGACCCCACAGGGAATGGCTATCGGCTCCATTGAGGGCACTCAGCTTGACAGTCCAGGCATTCAGCAGACTGTGGTTGTTCTTGCCCTGTCCATCTCCTCTGCACTTAGCTCAGGGTCACTGCTGTCACTTGGGGAGGCAGCTGGGCCAAGCCCAAGCAGCTGGCTTGCATTGCCCAGCTGGCTGTCCAGCAAGGGGACCTGAGGCCTGCTTGTTATATGAGGGCCTGAGCTCTGCAGGAGAACCAGGTGGCATCACACCTGTCCTCCACCCTGCACCCTCTGCAGGCTTTGGCCCTGTGTGCTGAGTCACTGAGCTGTTCACTCTCTGGGATGGCCCATCTACCCATTTATCCATGGAGCATCATACTTCAGCACCTTGTTTTTAGCCACAGAAGAACTTGCCAAAGAGCAGTGAAGAACCACAGCCCCAGACCAGCGTTGGCCTGGACTAGAACCTCAGGGGCTTGCTATGGAGGGGTGTGCTCCCCAAATGCATGAGTCAGAGCCTTAGATCCTCCCTGCAGGGAGTGTGCTGGGGCCTGAGTCTGATTACTGGCAGGGCCCTGGGAGCACATAGCACCCTGATGGTGAGCAGTAAGCTCCTACTTCCCAGGGCCTGTGTCAGTGACATGTCAGGAAGTCAGTATAAAGCAAGGCTGGCTCTTCTCACTCCCCTCTTCTGTCCCAGGCCACCGCCCTGCCCTCCCCACCATGACAGAAAGCAGCAGGAGGCCTTCACTAGACCCTGCTGCTCTGCTGCTCAAATCCCAGCCTCCAGAACCTTTTTTGGGAAATGAAACTCTTTGGTTCTCCCTTCCCTCATCTCAGGGGACCCATTCTACAGGGAGAAAATGGACAAGGCAGTTGGGGTTCCAGGCCCGAGCTGCCGTCTGCTGTGAAGGTTCTGCGTTTTGACTGTAATGGAGCCCAGAAGAGCTGTGACGAGAGCCCAGGAGCAGGGGGACAGCACCACCTCCCCTTGGCAGTGGTCTGAACTCTGGCTCTCCAAGGCCCCAGCCCCTCAGCTCCATCCCTCTGCTGCACGCAGTCTTCAGTCCAAGGCACAGGGAAAGCAATGCAGTGTACACTGAGATGCTCTGTGCCTTCCCGCCAGACACTCAGCGCCTTGCCCTGCTGACAGTTGGACTGTGTCTGTACTGATACGATTTGTTTTGATTATTTTTATTTGTTTTAAAGTGGTGGTCCTTTCAGCTGCACCTTTGGGAAGTGTACTTTCAGGTCAGAAGCAAACTGCGGAAGCACACGACCACCCATGTCCTGCACAGGCACACTGACAGTCGTCCCGCCTTGGCCTCCTCCTTCAGCTGGGCCTCAGCCACCAGCTGCTCCCCAGCAGCCCTGCACTGTCCTCCTTGGGGCTGCTTCACACCAAGACACCCTGCCTGCAGGTTGCAGGTAGGACACATGCAGGAGTTGTGTCCAGCAGGACAGGGCTGCAGAAAGCAGCCCCATGTCCTCAACGCCCTCCACGCTCCAGGGTCGTTCTTCCAGTGACAGTCTCTGATCTTTCCAATGTCCCCCTTTGCCTCCTTCCAGGATATCACGGAGCAGGTGATGAGCAGGATGCAGCCACTTAGATTGATTGACTTGCCTCACTTCGTGACGGGACTTTAAGTTTCCTCTAAGTCTGCCCGGGACTTGAAAGTTCATTTCCTTCTGTTCTGAACAGTGCTCCACTGTCTGGATGTCCCTGGTGC
>PVLD010032255.1:0-14850 GCA_004027595.1 Dinomys branickii
CTTTCACGCTCATAAGCTGCCATGCTGTCTTCAAGTTCTGAAATTCTTTTTTCAGTTTCATTTAAACAGTTTTTCATGCTTTCAGTGTTAGTTTTCAAAACCTGGAATTCTCTTTGGACCTGTTTCATTATTGGTAATTCATTCCTAAATTGCTCTTGTAACGTTTCCATTTGTTTCCTATTTTCTTCTAGTATTTTGTTTATTTCTTGTCTGTGTGAATGGAACATTTCTTCCATCATTGTTTTCAGCTCGTTTTTTGTCTGAGAAATCATTGCGGGTATGTGGGTTATTTCTGCTTTGAGCTCTTTCATGGCCTGTTGGAGTTGTTTTATTTCGGATGCAATCGTTTCATAACTTGAAGTTATGAGGTTTCCTGGTTCCCCTGTATCTTCACATTCAAAACTTGTTCTGGGTGGGTTGCTTACTGGCATCTTGCCTGGTCCTTTTTTGCTCGATTTTTATTTTATTAGTAATAGGTGTTTGCAGTGCATAATGTTTACCTTCCATGTGGGGAGTTAGTGCATGGGTACAGCTCATGTGAATTCTTTCTACATCCCCTTCCCTTCTTCCCTCTTCACCTCTTGCTTCCCTTCCCTTTCTTGAAGATCTGTCTCCTTACTTCCTGTTATCTATCTTTTATTTTGTTCTTTATTTATAATTTTTCTCATGTAGGAGAAATGATGTGATATTTAAGGTGTGTGTCTGATTCATTTCACTTAATGTTATGTCCTTTTCAATCCTATTGTCCCTACCTCTGTCACATCTTGCTTCAACTACACTACAGCCTCCTAGATAGATTTCATTTCTGCAGTGGACGCATGTCAGTCCACGAGCCGTGTCACCACGGTGTAACCATATCATTCCTATACTTAAAACTCTCCCCTAGTTTCCCATCCCCTAAAGAAGAACCTCAAGTTGTTCAGTGTGGTGAGAGGCCATGCGAGTTCTGTTCCCACATATGTGCCCCGTCAGTCTGTCACCATGGGGAGCTTTTGTGCTGGAACAAACTGATGAGGATCCCCAGAGAGACAGAGAGCTGCGCCTGGGGCACCACTTTACTCTGCCCCCACAGCCAGCACATTCACATTTTGCTGTCTCTGTCTGTCTCTGTTCCTTGATTGCTGGCACTTTGAGGTCAGCAAATATATCTCATTTATTTCTGCTACTCATCTCATTTCTGGAGCATGGCAGGGTTTCCAGTGACTGAACTGAAATCAAGAGGAAGTCTATCATTATATCTATTTGGGTGATGCGAAACTTTCCTTCTGAATATTTATTTGATTGTTTGTTTACACTTTTGACACGGGGTCTCACTATGTAGTGCAGGGATGGAGACCACTGTGAAGCAGACCCAAGGAGGACTTAAATTAACCAACTGGCTTTTCATGGTCGGTTGTGAGTCTGTCCAAGGCCCAGGCTCCTTGTCTGGAAGTGGCGGACTCATAGTAAGTGAAGCTCTGTGAGTCTCTAATCCCTACTAGAACCTGTAGTGGTGACAAAACTGGAAAGCCCCAAAGAATAAAATAAGATCGCAGCCAAGGACATCTGGATCCGATCTCCACTATATGAAGACTATAGCCTTAGGCATCTCACTCCTGGGTGGGTTAATTTAACACTTTGCTTGGAGAAGTCCTTCAGTACGCCCTTCTTGAGTACTCCCCTCCCTTCTTCTAATGACCAAATAAATATGGGCCACCCAGAGAAAGTCTTGTTCTTAGCCCTGAGAGAATCTCAAATTCTGTGGGGGACTCTGATCCTCCTGGAGCCCTGAAATCATTCCATTTGCCTCTTTTTATTTAGCCTTCACCACACACTCATTTGGGAGATTGCAGACCTAATCAGCCTGCAATAATTAAGGGATATTACTAACCTGATAGTGTAGGTTGGCCGTAAACTCACTTAAGTAGCTGGCCTCGAACTTATGGTGATCCTCCTGCCATCAGCTTCCCAAGTTCTGGGACCACAGTCAGCTCCAAATATTTGTTTTAGATCCAAATGGTCATCTAGACACTTGTTCTGGAAGGCCTTTAATGCATATTTAATAATTCTTTGTTGTTGTGTAAACACAGTTTCTAAAATACCTTGGTGCAAATTCCTCAATGTGAGGAGCTATGAAGGAATACCACAGTTTAAAGAATCAGGGAATAGTGTCCCCTCATTCCTAATGTTTGATTATGAAGCCAGAAGTCTGGGTTGACATCACATGAACTCACCTTCTATCCTTTATTCTAGGAGTGGCTGGATATTGTTATAAAAATTTCCTTAGAACACATGAAACTACTGCTATTCCTCTTCCATTTTAGTCTTTTCCTTTTCTTACTACTCAGGATTCTAATAATCTACAGCTGCTATGCAGGGTCCACTTAGGGTCCCAGGAGCTTGGGGCTCCAGGCTGGTATTACTTCCTACCCACTTTCCTCTCCTGACC
The DNA here is from genome assembly GCA_004027595.1 of Dinomys branickii. Lineage (NCBI taxonomy): Eukaryota > Metazoa > Chordata > Mammalia > Rodentia > Dinomyidae > Dinomys > Dinomys branickii. The sequence continues at coordinate 2,429 of PVLD010032255.1, forward strand.
CTCTGACTTCAAATCCACCCTTCTTCTTGGGCTACTGTTTACTACTGGGTTCCAGAAAGAATGAAATCTCATTAAATTAATTTAATTACTATATGAATGATGGTTATTTAATTTACTTTATGGACTTTCTCAAATATATCTACACTTTAAAAGAGGAATCTTATTCCCTCAGAGGAATGAAGCTTGAATCATACATTGTATTTAATGGGTAGTACATCTTGATATTTTTCTAATCATACCAAATAATGCACATGCCCATTCCTTTTCCCACAGGGAAGCCTTGCATAAATGTTCAAGTTGATGTTTTCACAAAAGAAATGATAAGAGCTACAAATATTACTTAGTGGGAAAGTCACACCTATATTACAAAGCCCTTTAAAATCCACTTGAGTGATGGTTATCTGTGGGTAGCAGTCATAAGGGCAAGCACCCCAGACTCATTATGCATAATTGAACTTAGCGAACATGAGCTCAGTTTTTGACTTTTCTTACTTCCCAAACAACCTCAGGCTGTGAGGAAGCTCGGTTAGCAATGTGGGTTATTCTCTTTTTTCCGGTGCTAGTGCATACCATGATGGTAGGGAATGCCTGAAAATGTTAGTACATCTTTCAAAGTGACAAATATTTGTTGGGAATGTAGTATTTCCAGGGCAGCATGCAATTAATAAGACATGATTCCTATCTTCACAGAGCTTGTTAGAGGCCCTCATGCCCGTATAGAAGCCAGGATGTGATAAATGCTGTGTAGGAAGTACAAATAGCCTCCCTAAGCTCCAAGGAGAAGATTAATTCTAGATGGCAAAGACTGAAAAGACTTTTCAAAGGGGTGGCATCTGAAGAATTGCTATAATCTCACAAGGAACAGATGGTGGGCAAGGGCGTCCAACAAAGCGAGGTGCATGTGAGCGCACATGCAGAGTGGGAAAGAAGAAGGTGAGCTGGGGTGTGGCTGGAGCCTTGGGTGAGAGAGAAGTCAGAGCTCAGGACTATGGCGTTAGGTTCAGACTGAGAAACACCCAGCACACAGCAGCTCCTGTGCTCCTTTTGGAAAAATAATACAAACAAAAATAGTACAAAAATAATACAAAAATGTATGGAAGTTCAGTTATTTTCATTTTCAATTGGTTTGATTTTGGTGAATATATATAAACACCTTCCGCTATTAATAAACAGAAAAATTTAGGAAATTGTGCACATTTTACTATTTAAATATTCCTTCTGAATGCCTCCTCCTAGGAGTTTTACATTTTCTGTGGTTTTAGATTGTATTCAGACATTGCTCAGAAGTTTTAACAAGAAATTATTATCTAATAATATCAGATACTATTTTGGGTGCTGTAACTGTGACAGAATCTCTGATAAGAGGTCTGAGCTTTTGATGTGGCAACAAAACATAGGAAATTCTCTATGGCTTAAAAGAAAATCTGTTTCTTTCCCTCAGATCTGGGGTTGGCTGTGGTGAGGCTGCTGCATTGGATGGCCTGGGTTCTGGTCTGCACCAAGTTTGCTATTCTAACATCCTGTCGAAAAGGGCAGTGTGTAAAAGCTCTTCTCACAGTGGGTGAGGGTCTCAGGAGCACAAGGGGGCTGGTGAAGATTTTCATGGCCCATAAACTCCTTGTCACTTCCAAGTATATTTCAGTGGCTGAATCAAGACATATGACCGTCAGGTCATTGGATTGGCAGACTGGGGAAGTGTGTACCTTCCATAAATGGTGGTATGTGGGAAAGAGTGACTGTTGAAAAGAATCCAGTGTATCTGCAACAATAATGAGCTTTACTAGGCATGGGTGAGAGTGAGTTTCAAGAGTAATGCACACCATAAAGAAAGTCCAGGTAATGGAATGGAGAGTGTGGGATTAGCGTGAGATGCTCCTTTAGAAAAAGGGGTCAGGGAAGAAGTGGCTCTAGACTCAAGATCTGAGTGATATGCAAAGGAAGTGAGGAAGAAGACTAAGGGAAAGGCATTGAGGACACTGGCAATGATAAATGCAAAGGCCCTGTGGTGTGAATGTGCTTGCTTTGCTCCAAGGCTGGAGAGAGGTCAAATGTCACTGAAGCATGATGAGTAAAGGCAGTTGGAAGCAAGGAGTTTGGGTTTTACCCTTGTTGCAATGGGAAAGCATTGGACTTTCAGGTCAGGGTGGCAACACGATTGATTTTATGTTTAAAACAATCTCTTTTGCTTCTGGGTCAGATATGAACCCTGCAACCACAGGTGGGTGGGGCCAGACGCAGGGAGATAGATTAGGGAACTGTGAGGAGAGAGAGGAGCGCAGGTGAAATAGGGTTAGAGCATGGAGGAAGACACAGATTCAAACTGGGACGTATTTTAGAGTGTAACTGAGCTGGGCATGGCGGAATATTGCTGCGATCCCAGCACTTGGGAAGCTGAGGCAGGAGGACTGTTTGAGTTCGAGGCCAGCCTGGGCTACATAAGCAAATTCAAGCCCAGCTTGAACTACACAGTGAGACCCTGTCTCAAAAATGTAGTGTAACTGAGTAGGATTTACTATCTCTTATAAGAGGTGTAGTACTTTGGAATAGTCTAAGCAAACACAGTCAAATGTGGTAGAAGTGAAAGGGCACTGGGCTTGGGGTCAGGAAATATTTATCCACGCTTTGTTTTTTAGGACATGGTTGACCTAGGGCAAGTTTCGGGTCAACTATTCTTAGTTTCCATAATTCCAACAAACGAGCAAACCAAATCGAATGAACAAATAAATAAGTAAGTTGATACAGAAAAACACCAAACTAAGGCAGTCTTCAAATTATTAAATGTAAAATAAACACACATAAAATATAACCAGTCTACATCAGCAAGGGTCAGATTGCTTTGCTTTAACATGACTGTTTATTAGTATTCTCAAAAAATGAACCAGATACAGATCATTCCATCAGCTGTGTGTTCTGGAAGATGAGACACCGATAGCCATACTGGTTTATAATCTCCCCTAAACCCTTGCAAAAAATATTGACTTTGTGTCTCCCATTCTATAAGTGAGCACAGTCACTGAGAAATACAGGAACTGCTGGAGCTAGAAGTTTTTCTAAGCATGGATTTATGATACACATCCTTGGGGGTCACCTGCTCATGTGTTGACCCATATGTTGCTGCCAGGGATGAGGCACAGTATACCACAAGCTTTAATATAGCAATTTTGCTTCTAATGGGGGTGATTAAACTATTGTTTTGGTCAGAACACCTGAACATTGAATTGAGCTGTCAGGGATTTGCAGGTGATATAGCAATTTTTCAGATAGGATTCTGGCATTTTCTGATAACATCATTGTTTCATATCTAATTAATACTACTGCTGTTTGACTGGTATTTCTAAGATATGAACTTCAACAGCTTCAAAGGTCCTAGATGAGGGAGGGAGGTGACATTTCTCAGGGCCTGAATTTGTTTTTCTCTGTTGTTTCCCCTCATGTGAGCTGGCCTTCATAGTTCTACTTCCTGAATATCTTATGATGAAAAGTACAGCCAGCATCGCCCACAATGTAAAGCTATTTTCAGCTGGTGCTGCCAATAAAGATCTAGCTAATTACAGTACTGCACGTACCTTTGCAGATTCAAGGTTGAACATTTAAATAAGATGCCTTAACATAAATAATTACTGTTCATATCTGCATATGTCAGGTAGTTTCCAGAAAGAAAAAGAAAAGTAAATCATTTGACTTAAGGGTCCATTCACAGAGAGCGACTATTGTGGAAAAAAAAAATAACAGGTGTGGAGCTACCCGGGTACTAGCAACAAAGCCATTGCACCCGCTAGGTTTGGGGGGAGAGTAGTATTGCAGCCAGGTGGAAGACAGAGGTTTGCAGAGGGGATTAGCATTCGTCGCAGTCCTACAGGGATGCAAGTGGTCGGGAATGAAGTTCAACATACAGACTGCAAGGGGAAGGGGTATAATGACTTCTCTCAATTTCTTTTTTGATACCTGTGGGCCAAACCCTTTTTAAGCCAACCTGGAAAGGAGCACTGCTGATGCAGACCATCAGACCATTTTTCCGGAGAGGAGAGGAGCTGAGAACGGATTAGGGGACTGAATGAACAATAACTGAACAATTTATTAGATCCCCGCCACTCCAAGGATGTTTGTGATGAACTATATCTCGAATCTTGTATTTCATTTGTTTTTTATTTATTTATTTATTTTTTTTGCTGTTTTCTTGGTACTGGGAATCGAACTCATGATCTCACACTTGCCAGGCAGGCACTGTGCCACTCAGCTATATCCCTGCCCCCCATGCATTGTATGTTTATTTTGAGACAGGGTCTCTCTAAGTTGCTGAGGTGCCCAGGCTGGGCTTGAACTTGTGGTTCTCCTGTCTCAGCCTCCCAGAGTGCTGTTGCTGTAGGAGTGTAGAACCATACCTGGGCCCAATTTATGATCTGCATCTGTAGCAATGTGCCCTGGAACATGCTCCCACTGATCTGGAAGGGTTTTAAAATTTTCTAAACAATGGTTTAAGTTACCTTACACTGTGATGTCAGAAAGGCCAACAACAGTGTCATAACTTTCTAAGTTTGGAAAACACTGGGTAGCGAGGAATATCCGGTGCACGTTATCTTGTTGCTTCTGCTGAATACAATGAGGAGTGTTATGATTTAAATCTAAATGTTTCCTGAAAGTCTCCTGTCTTCATAATGGTGCTTTTAGAAGGTGGCTGATTCATAAGGGGCTAGACTTGCCAGTGGACTAATCCATTTAGGATTTCATAGCCGAATGATCTGTTAGAAGATGGGGCTTCGTTGGAGAAAGTGTGTCTTTGGAGGACACCCCTTTCCCTGGCCCTTCCTTTCTCTGCTTCCTTGCTGCCATGGGTTGAACAGCTTTTCTTGGCCATGACCTGCTGCTGCGCTAATTCTGCCTTTGAGCCAGCACACCGCGGACAGACCCTTTGAAACCGTGAGCCAAACGAACCTCTCCTCAAGTTGCAGGTGTTGCATGTTTTGTCCCTGCAGTAGGAAAAATGACTGACACGAATAGCTGGTAGATGAGTGGTTACATGGCTGTTACTATACATGACCATATGGTTCAGAAGCCTTTGAAACTGGTTTGTGGGAGGAATTTGCAAAACTTTGGAGATGAAGGCTCAAGAAGCCCCTCAAATGCTATAAGTAGAGCTGGATGGGTGATTCTGATGGGAACTCATTGGGCCGATGTGCTGATAGAAATGTGGACAGAAAAAGCCAGGCTCAAGAGATTTCACATGGAAATGGGAGCTCTCTGGGAAATTTAACTAGAGGCACACATATTACATTCTAAGAAAAACTTGTCTACATTTTTCCTAAGACACTGTGTGAGGCTAAATTTAAAAGTGATAAATTAATCTAGCAGAGAAATTTGAAGACAGCCCAGTGTTCAGGCTGTGGAATAATTTTTGCTGGCCTCTGTTAGCTAGATTTACATTGAAAATCAAGAACAAAATGTAAGGTCAAAAGTGTACACATTATAGCCTGGCCAAAAAGGAAGTGCCCATAAAGTTGGGACCAAGGAGAATGTGGTTGAATAAAAGATAAGCACTAGTTTTAAAAAGCCAGATACTTTGTGCTTCGTCAATAGAAAAGATTACTCAAAGGCATATCAGGAATTTCTCAGGTGCTATCCATTATAGGCTCGAGGATGTAAAAGGATAAACTGCTTTAAAAACTTTGCTTTAAAGAGACAGCCTCAGGGCACCCTGCTCACTCAGACAGATATACCCTTGAATTCCACTTAGTCAAATATATCCTTGAGTTCAGCCATCCAGACACTCAGGGCTGCCGCATCCATGGTCCGAGAAGGCCTGGCTACTGCTTTAGTTGGTAGAAAACCTTGGTGTTATTTACATGGTTCTGGTATTTAGGTTATGCAGAAAGCAAAGGCTGTGGGTCATGGTGGCTTCCACCAGAATTCAGAGGCAGATCTCAGAGGCCAAATCACGTGCCCCTGAGAGGTCGATATGTAAACTGTAGAATAAAACCAAGTGTGTAGTGGAGACCCTAGGACACAGGAGATGCCAGAAACATGAGATGTCTGCCCAGAAAAGCCAAGGCAATGAGTACAGCTAGCCCTAGAGAGAGGTCACACAGGTGGGAATAAGCCAGGCTCACATCTTACCACAACGTGCCCTGGCAGCTGGACATACAACTGTAGGATTTAATGCTTTCTTTGCTGGGTTTCAATCTTGTTTTGGCCTGATTCCTTTTTAAGCCCTCATTCTTTCTGTTGAGAATGGGAATTTTTACCTTGTGCCATTATATGTTGAAAGTATCTAAATTTTGTTTTGATTTCAACAAGGTTCACAGCTAAAAGTTTGCCTGAATGTCAGAGGAGACTTTGGATTTAGATTCTTTTAACAGTGCTAAAAGTGTTACGAGATTGGCAACTTTTAAAGATGGCCTAAATATGTTTTACATAATGAGAAAGATGTAAGACTTCTGTGGGTCAGGGGAGTGATGTTATGATTTAAATCTAGAATGTCCTCATATTTCATGTGTTCATAGTTTGCACTTTTAAAAAGGTGACTGGATCGTGGGGGGCACATGATAGCTGAACGTGCATAACGAGGTGTGGCCCGGTGGGACGTGCCTTTGGAGGGCATATCCCTCTCTCTGGCTTGTCCTTCCTTCCTTCCTTCCTTCCTTCCTTCCTTCCTTCCTTCCTTCCTTCCTTTCCTCTTTCTTTCTTTCTGGATACCATGCGTTGGACAGTTTTTCTCTGACATCCGCTTCTGCAGTGCTGATCCCCCCTGGAGCCAGCTAACCATGGAGTGCACTCTGTGAAACCATAACCCAATAAAACCCTCTCTCCTCCTTAAATTATGGGTGTTGAGTATTTTGTCCCAGTGATGAAAAAGTGACTAAGAAGAAGAGTTAGAATTTACAAATTTTAGCTTCAGATAAATACGTGACAGAAGCAAGTCACCATGACCTTGGAGTTTTGGTTTCTTCATTTGTAGTATGAAGAAGAGTCTTTATTATTCTAAGATATGAAGATCACAGATAACTTATAGACCATACTTAGGAAAGGCAAATCAACAGCCAAATATTTATGTAATGAAAGCCATATATTTTCAATTTTTAGTTTTATAGTTGCTTGGGATTATCCATAATATCACACTTAGAACAGCAAGGTGAGCTGCAAGTTGACATAAACACAGATGTCTTTTGCACAAACATTCTGCTCCAGCATTGGGCTATGAAATTAAATGTAAACATTTGTAACCAATGGAGAGAAGCAGCATGGGGATTGTTGAGATTCCAGTACTGAAAAGATGATGATGTTCTTATGCTTCCTTTTCAACTTGTATCTGTGGGGGGTCAAAGACAAGATTAGTGGGGCTACTGATTGCTTTCTCTGGGGTAGTCCTCTCAAAAAGTTGAGTTTTCACTTTATGCTCTTCATGGGGCACAAATTTATTTTTCTCCTAAGTTTCTCCTCTCTTCTATAGTCCACTCGATGTCCATCTTCCTTCTTACTTTTCCAAATTGTGTATTTTTTCAGAGTTTCATATTTTCTCTTCTGTAGTAGAGGCTGAGGGGTTCTCAAGAGCTGCTTAAAGTACAGTAGAAGAAAACAAGTGAGATAAAAGTATTTGCTAATGCAGAGAGCTCAAGGTTAATGGAACTGGCATTAAGAAAGGTTGGTTTTGAGATTCAGAGCCATGCCAGGAACTAGAAGGCTAGGCAGATTTAGAAGTTTGGATTTTGTTTTCACTGGAGTGTGGGAAGCTATTAAAAGGTAGAAAATGACACATCTAGCCTTACATGTTCTAAAGTTCTGGTTGTTTGCTAGAGGACAGATTTGAAGTCACCAGGAATGGAACAGACAGAACCAGTTCAGGGGTGTATCCCAGTGTCACACTGAGAAATGCTAATGGCTTGGACCAGAGCAAGTAACAGTAAATAAGGAGACAGATAATCGTGTAGGTGCTTCATTGTCTCAGTTGGGTTCTCCCAGTTGGGTTCTCCGTCTGGACTGAGTGCTAACTCCCTCAGCAGATGGGGGGCGCTGACAGCTAACAGCCCAGCGCGTAAGCAACTTTCAAAATGTATCCTTTCACAACAATGGTGCCTTGGGTCAGGGCGTATCTCTGAGTTGACCAATTCCAGTGGTTGGTCAATGAGGAAAATACGAAATCCCCTTCCTCACTTTGGGGCAAATCTCAAAGACCAGACTAGCTTCAAAGCTTCCTGTGGAGTCAACCACGGCTTCTACTGCAGCCCCCATCAGCCTTCCTCTCCCTCTCCTGTTGTGCTTCCTTCTTCCTGTATAGACACTGCTCTAAGTACATCCCAATTCACCCCCTCTGTGGGTTGTAAATCTTTCAGTCTGCTTCCAAATAAGGACGCTGTCCAGATTGTTGACCTCATCTCTTTTCTTTCTCTCATATACATCATACTGGGTTTTTATGTATTCTGCTTTGTTTTATCTTTGGACCTTTGCACATGGCATTTCCTCTGCCTGTAACATTCTTTCCACTCTCACTGTCTCTACAAAAGACTCATTCCTGTTCATCTTTCAGGACCCGGTTTAACTGTTATCCCTTCAAGGGGATGTTCTGTCCTGGAGACCGCTGTGATGCATTTGTAGAGCTCAATATACTTTTCTCATCACGATCCTTCTTATATTTTTATTTTGACAGGGTTCTTAGCAAGTTATTTCTACATCAGGGAAAGAAATTCTGGTCTAAATTCACATAAAATTCTGTTTTATTGTTCCACAGAGTGCTCTTTCTCCTCCTACTATCCTTTTGCTGTCAAGTCAAAAAGCACTTAAAATACCGACAACTTCTCATTTGAGACCCCAATGTATAAGTTTCCATTAGAAATTTGCTATAGGTCAGATAAAACTTAATGAATTTGTCTCTTTGCAACTCACTGTTCCTTCCTCTCACAGATGAGATAGAACCAAGGATCCTGATAGCAATAGCAGATTTCCCTCTTGCTCAGCCAAGGGACCCTGGGAAAAAGAGTATCTGTTTTGCTCGCCTTTGCTGAACTTTGTTTTGCACAAATTTATCATCCTGGATTTAAATTTGACAAGACTGTGCCTAGTTGTGTTTTTAAGGCATACCACCTCTCCTGTATAAGGCCCTCTGGTGGCAGTGCATTATGTAAATGTATTTTTTACTGGTCATTAGACATTTCTTCATCAGAAATGACCATGCCCAGACTTCTATCTCTGAAATGCTGAGAGCATAGTGATAAGGGCAGAACATCAGGGGTTCTAGCTATTGAGACTGTATTTGTACACGGATTTTAGCCTCTTTGGGGGACTTCTCAACAGTCTCTAGGGCTCTCCCTAGAGGAAACTCATGAGTAGCTAAGCGCAGAACTTCCACAGACTTAACTTTCAAGCATTGAAAAGCATTGGAAAGGCTAGGGGAATTTATACACAATGGAGTACTACTCTGCCATAAAGAAAGATAAACTTGAGTCATTTGTGGAAAAATGGATGAATCTTGAGACTATAACATTAAGTGAAAGAAATCAGGTGTGCAAGCTTAAACATTGCATGGTTTCTCTCATAGGAGAATACCAAAGTCAAAATAAAGAGCCAAATAAAAGATAGAAATGGGGGAAACAGATGCTTCTCAAAGAGAAGGGGATCACGATGGAGGGAGAGCAAGGGAAGTGAGGGACAGGGATGGAAAAAGGAATTAAGATGTGTTGTGCACATGTACCAACTTCCCACAAGGAATGTAAGCAGTATGTACTACATGTATGCAGTAATAAAAAATAAAAAAGTAATAATAATAACAAAAATGCTATGCACTGCATGTTGCAATATTGAAACGTGTTCTTTTTAATAGTAATAGTAGCTCCTATTGTTGGATGGCCCCTGAGTGCCCAGGGCCCACACATCTTACCTGGTGCCAGGAATCCCACTAGGTTGCGTTACCTTCCCACTGGACAGCTGAGACTGAGGTTCGATGGTAAGGTGATTTACTAAGTCAACAGCCAGCGACTGCTGAGTGAGGACCCCAGACCTAGACAACAGACTCCTGAGCCATGGCTCCATGCTCTCCACTGGCTGGGGCTTCTCCTGTGTGGGGCATGGGCCACATTCCATGGTCAGACAGTGAGAGAGGATTCCTCCCGGCATTGTCCCTGTGCCTTCTGAGGCTGGCAGGGAGCAGGCACTTTGAGCTAGCTGGAGAATTTGTTACAGGCTTTGACCACACAGTTAGCTGCACCCATAGTCAGTGTGGTGTTCTGGTTCTCACACCCATGGCTGAGCTTTGTGTGGGCAAAGCAGACATTTGCTAAGGGAATATGGACATAAAGTAGGAAGGAAAGGGGCAAGCTAGTGAAGAAAAGACTAACTGGCAGATCTACTTCCAAGATGGCAGGGGCAGGAGACCTCACCTTTTTCATAGGGTTGCTTGATTATCCTTGTATCATGTCTATTCACTTCCCTCGGGCAAGTGATGCAAGGACAAGGAAGGCTGAGGCCATGATGAAACATACTCTTGATTTCTACCTTCCAGATGGCTGCATTTATCAGATGCAGAGATCAGATCTAGACCCTGCTCCTCAAACACCACTGCCTTACCAGTATGGGTTTTGTAGATGTTAGTTTGACAACAACGTACACTCAATGACTTCTAGTTTGTCTCACACAAATATGACTCTTCACAAATGATTTTCAGAGAGCTATCCACTAGAAATCTGAAAGGCAATATTATCCTGGGCTTCCTTGGCTGGGAAGTAGATAGATTAATCACCAGGCCTTAAATTGAACTCATTGATTGCCTCATCATAAGCAAAGTGCCAGCTTGATTGGCTGCAGTAATAGACTTCTCATGACCTCAGATCTCATCGATGGATCCCTATAGACAGAGGGTTAATTAGTGCCTCTTATGGTGTTTTCAGGGACCTCAGAGCAGCAGATGGTTTGTAAAACTCTTAGGGATTCTTGCTACTAGGGAAAGACATATAGAAGAAGATAAACAGAGACAGATTTAATGGTCAACCATTGTATTCATTGTTTTCTCACTGCCTCTGAACACCAGGGTCAGTGGTAACCCAGTCATGTTTCTATTGGTTTTAGATTGTGCTGTTTCTGAGTCATTAACTGTACACCTGGTACTGAACAGGGCTTCTTGCCTCCATAAATAACTTAATAAATATTCATGCTGCAGTAGTGGACATCTGATCTGCAGATTGCAATGGGGTGTGTCTCTATTTCTGGCTCAATTGGCCCAGATTAATAATTGAGTAGTACACCTTCCTTGAAGTACTACTATCCTCTCTAACCAGCTCTGCTCACCATCAGAGAGGGGTTCTCAGTGTGGGTCAGTGCTTCCAGGGCACTTGCTCCCTTTCAGGTTGGGACTTGGAGTCCATGGGGAGGACTGCCCATGCTCTTTCTCTACACATACTGCAACTATATTAATGTACGTCTTCTGGAGAGATCAGAGTCCCCTTGAAGGCAAGCAGATTATGTTTGTAATGGCATTGTCTTGCAAAGCCCTGGCAGACAGTAAAAGCAAAGGAAAGGTTGAACCCATGGGGGTCCTGGCAAGCTCACTGAAAGACCCTAGGACAGATCCTCTAGTACTTGATGCTTAGATGCTCCCACTAGAAAATTTCTGATGCAGTTGAATTTTTATCTCTTAGATTTTTATCTGAGGCATACAATCAAATTTTCTTTGACTCAAGATAGATTATTTTAGAATATTTAGTAGGGCTTCTTGTACCTTTCTAAGGGCTTTATTATTAATCAATAAAGATCAATGAAAAAACATGTACAATAGGATAGAGGATACTAATTTAGAAAAAGATATTTAGGATCTTAATTTCTACATCTTATCTTCCTTATTTTTGTCTAGAACACTGGCAGCATGCTAGAGATGTCTCTCTTTGGAGTACTGTGATGTTAAAGTAACGGCATTAATTTTTTGCTGTCACTGAGTAATGTGAGACTTCTAATTCATCTTTGCTGAGTAAAACCATGGATGTAGCATATTGGATATATTTCTTTGAGTAACATTTGGCTTTTTAAGAATTAATATTTTTTAATTTACAGTTCTGTTGTGTGTATTTTAATGTTGGCTTAAAGCATTTTGAACTGTTGTAGTTATTTTATTTTATTTGGATCTCTTATGTGTTGATCTAACTAACTACCATCTCATTCAGGGGCTGTAAGTGGGTGAGTTGAAGAAACACATTTAAATAACTATCTTTCTGTCTCTGGATTTAGCATGATCCTTTTTTTTTTTTTATTTTATTTTAGAAACATAAAAGTACAAAAACATATTGACAAACAGACACCCATTATCATAGAAAATATTACAATCACAACTAATCTATAGACAAGGTGATATGGTCTCAACAGTTGTTGTTGCTTTATCCATTGATATCTTCGAATTGTAGATGTATGGACCCATATACAGACATGCAAATTTAGTCAGACAGTTGATC
>PVLD010032256.1:0-14857 GCA_004027595.1 Dinomys branickii
GCAAGCAGCCTCCTTTTCTCCCCTACATTGTAAACAGCCTACCCCCACCCAGGGGTCGTGAACCTCTCAAACAATATCCATGCCCTCCTCTTCCACAGGCTCAGGATGTTTACAAAGTAAGCACCCCAGCTTCCTGCTGAATCACTCATTAGTTAAACCTGCAGATTCCCCAAGTTGACACAATGTATCAACCATAACACCTTTCTACTGTTGGCGAGAGTGTAGACTGCTGCAACCACTATGGAAATCAGCGTGGAGATTCCCATTTGACCCAGCTCTTCCCCTTCTGGACATCTTCCTGGGAGAATTAAAGGCATCACACCATATCGGTGTATGCACAACCCTGTTTACAGTAGCACAGTGTCTCACAGCTAACTCCTGGAAGCAACCCGAATGCCCAGCAACCAATAAATGGGTAAAAAAGATTTTTTATATATAATGAAGTATTACTCAGCCATAAAGAGTGATGAAATTAAGACATTTATAGGTAAATGGAAGGAACTTGAGAGCATAATCATAAATGAAATAAATCGGACACGTGTGTAAATATTGCCTTATCTCTCTGGTGTGAAAAACTGAAAATGTAAGTAAGAACCAAAACGTACAATAGAAACTGTTAAACAGGAACAGGAAGAAAGTGTTGAAAAGGAAAAAGGAATGAAGGAGGCGGAAAGGGAAAATGAGGAAAGAAGGTTAAAACGAAAGCAAAGCTTTGTGAATGGGGAGGGTTTTGAAAGGTGAGGATGGGAATGGGGAAAAAAGAGGAATCAAGGTGTATCAGGTAAAGATCGAGGGCCCTATAATGGAGGTGATTACTACGTGTACCTGCACTGTGACGATAGCGTAAATAAGAATCAAGAACCTGTAGAACATTCTCCAGGCAAAACCCATGTGATGCCAAGCCGTAAAGCAGCCATAAGCAAACCTGAAAGGAGTGAAATAACAGGAAGCATACTCACCAAGTAAAATGGGATGAGAAGGGAGTTTGAGGAACTTGTAAATCCATGGGAATATATCAGAAGTCACAAGGTATAACTAAAGCAGGACAGTCTTCCCCTTTAAGAAACTAGAAAAACTAAGAGCATGCTAAATCCAAAGCAAGAATAAGTAGCACTTGTTGTAACAGAAATAGATGGATAGAGAATAGAAAATCAAAACACCGAAAGTTTCTTTTTTTTTCTAAATTTATTTTAAAACTAAAAGAAGGAAAACATATTAACAGACAGACATCCATTTACAAAATAGCATAAGAAAAATACAAACAATACAGAGTTACAGACAAAGTGGTAGGAAATTAACAATGGTTATTGTATTATATATTGATATCTTCAAAGTGGTCAATAGCATTCCTATACACAAACAATAAACAGACTGAGAGAAATTAAGGAAACCGTACCTTTCACAACAGCACCCAAGAAACTGAAATATTTAGGAATCAATCTAACAAAAGTTTCTTTTTTTGGAAAGATCAACAAAATTAATACAAATTTAGCTACATTTACTAAGACATGAAAAAAGCAGACTTGAACTACTCAAATTAAGAATAAAGAGAGGATGTCAACATCATTACAGAAAGTAAAAGGACCCTAAGGAAAAACTATGAAAAATCACATGCAAAATAGGTGTCTTAGATAAAGTGTAAAAATTCTTAGGGAGACACAAACCAGCAAAACGGACTCAAGGAGGAAAAGGCCTAAATATACTTAACCAAAGGTTTCTAATTAGCAACCTAAAATATTCCTGCACAATAAAAGCCCAGGTCCAGATGGCTTTCTGGAGAAGTCTATCGAATATTTGAAGAAAGAGTAGATACTAATATTTTGAAAACTCTCTCAAAAAATCAGGAGGACTGAATACTTTCTAATTCATTGATGAATGCAGTATTACTTTGATACAAGACCAGATGATAAACACAGAAATCCTTAATGAAACACTAGAAGGCTGAATCCAGCAATGTATAATAACGCTATATAGCAGGGTCAGTTGGAATTTGTCCAAGGAATGTCAAATTTGTTAATATTTTATATAAAATAATACATCATGTCAATATATTAAAGGACAAAATTTTCATAATCATCTTAATACACACAGGAAAGACAGAAAAATCCAACACACTTTCTCAACAAAAACACTGAAGAAACTAAAAATAGGGATCTTCCACACTGACAAATGATAGCAATGAAAAATGCACAGTCAACATCATAGTTAACATTGAAAACAAATGCTTTATTCCTAAAACCAACAAGAATGTACTTGGAGCTCCTGCATAACATTAGGCAAAAGAGGAAATAAAAGGTATGCAAAGTGGAAAGGGAGACGGAAAAACTAATCTCAAATGCTATGGTCTTGTTTATAGTAAACTCTAAAGAATAAACACACACACACACACACACATACACACACATATCTAAAAAGTAAATTCAGCAAAATTCCAAGACCAGTAAACAAAATTAATATTAAAAAATAAATTGTACTTCTACACATTTGTGATGAACAGCCAAAACTAAAATTAATAAAATAATTCCACATACAATAGTATGAAAAATAATACAATCAGGATGCAGCTGTAACTTGCCTGGTGCTATTCATGAGGACATGAGCTCAATCCCTAGCAAAATAACAATAATAACAAATACTTAGGAATAAACCTAAGAAGGAAATACAAACTTATAAAAAGTATTAAAAATATTCTTGAAAGAAGACTTAAATAAGTTGAGAAAAAACTTCACTCACAAATTGAAAGATTTAATATTAATATCAGATTTAATGAAACACATCATAATCCTCATTGCCTTTTTTAGAGGAGTAGAAAAGCTGAGCCTACAGTTTATATGGATGTAGAAAATACCAGAAAGCCAATGCCATCTTAAAAATGAAGAAAGTTGAACTCAGTGGTACTCCCCAATTTCAAAATTGACACAATGCTAAACTAATCAAGATTGTGGTACCAACATGAGAATGGAGATTCAGATCAACAGAACAGAACTCAGAGTCCAGAAACAAAGTCTTGTATTTATCCTCAGGTGATTTTTCAGCTGCTGTGCAGAGATAATTCAAGGGGAGAAATAATAGTCTTTTCAACAAACAGTTCTGCGACAACAGGATGGTTCTGGGCAAAAACGAAGTTGAACACCAACCTTACATGATATACAAAACTTAACTCCAAATGGATTAAAAGCCCAAGTGTGAAAGATCCAACCATGGTATGCTCAAAGGACAATAGTACACGTCTTCATGAGGAGGAGCCCTATGCATTACTGGTGGTGTTATAAGTTAATTGAGCTGTTTTGAAAAATAGTTTGACAGTTCCTCAAAATGTTAAACATGGCCCACTAACTTTGTGCCTAGATATATAGTCAAAATAAATAAAAACACATGGCCCCCTGTAAAGTTGTAATTCATGTTTATATAGAATTATTTATAACTAAAAAGTAGAAAACAATCTAAATATCCATTTACAGATAAATGGATTAACAAAACAGGATACTTATGCAATAGAATATATGTGATGCAAGAATTCAGCAAAAATTATTATATGAAATTTATAATAAAAATTAATACACATTTTTATAAATCATTACTATACATGTTTTACATCAATATCATGTGTATATATGTTTATTCTTATGCATACATTTTTACCTACTTTGTTTCCAACATTAATGCAAAACAACAATATTAGTAAGCACTGATGATAAACCTAGGGTGTCAAGGTCATGAAGGAAGTGACCAGCCAGTGATGGTAGTTAACGAAGGCTGTGGTGTTAAGTAATGACTTTTATAAATTTGAGGTCCCTAAGCAAATAAAAGCTGACAATGAAGTCTCCAGAAAAGGAAAGCTTATTCATATAAAAATGATTAAAGATGAAAGAAAAAAACTAGCATATAGATTATATTTGTGGGTAAGTGTTGGAGACCTTTACACTAGAGTTCTCAGGAACTTTTAGGAGGAAAAAATTATAAGACTAATTGACAATTACAGGTCACTGATCAGATGCCGAGAATGAATTGAGGTAAATAAAATTTTTCAGAGAAAAGTGATTCAAGTAATTGAGACAATAATGTAAGAATATAAAATGTCAAAGAATACCTCATGGGGCTTTGTAATCCCATTCACTTTAAAGCCTATTAATCCCATAGACATCTAGTTCTGCTAATGCTATAACAATGCTCTCCCTAAAATGGTAATATTACATATACTCAAGACATTGTTTTGGTAAAATAATTTTTATAATTTTGCTTAATACTATACAGTCATTTGATGTTTGGGAGGAACAGAGAGGGAAGAAAGATACAAAATAATCTAAAAGTCATTGTTTCCACATGTTCAGTTCCGCACATAGTCAGTAAAGGAAAGATTGAGGTTGATCGGAGAGGGTCAGATACATACACTGACACCAACACTGACGAAGACGGAAAACATGAGGCAGCTCGTTGCTGACTATTTCTAGCTGTATGTGATAATTCCATGCCTGAAATTCAATAACTAATGCTCATTGTGACTGTAAAAAGTGCTACTCTGATGATAAAACTGTTGCTACTGTTACTCCAGGTATCCATTTCTCTTACCTATAATGGAGCCAGAGCACGTGGCCCAAAAAATTCTCAACGCTATTTTAGAGGAAAAAGTTTACGTCATACTACCCAAATTTGTGTACTTTGCATTTGTCCTGAAACAGTAAGTTAATAATGATCTCACTTTCCTTCTGGCTGTGAACAAAGTGCTGCTTCTTTGATCTAGAAAAGCAACTTCACATTTTTCTAACCCCGAGAGGGAGACATTTGGGGTTGCAAGGACAATTTATGGACCTACTGCTAGCTGTGTCTTAGTTATTTCAGATAGTTGCGAAACTTAGCAGCTCTTCAGGCTCTGCGGAGCACACATTTGTTTCAGCATGAAAACGAACAGCACCCAAATTACTGGGGAGGCTTTGGGGTTTTTGTCTACTTGCTCCCTTGTTTTATATTTTTGGTTTTGGTCAATGTAGTTTGACTAAGGTGCAGTTCTATTTTGAAAAGAAGAGTAAAAATCCTGATTGTGGTGCTAAAAATTAATTGGCAAATTCCTCATTTACTTAGGGAGACAGTTCCTGCACCTTCCCATGAGGCCCATGCGATGAGGTCTGTGTATCTGTGGATTACTCAGCCCGAAAACCACGTCTAACATTTACAGAGTACCCAACACATGCCAGTCACTGTGTTGACAGTTTTGCATGAATTTTACCACATTTAGAGAATTCAAGGTTCAAAGAGTAGTTTTTGTAGGGTTAGGTAGCTAAGATGGATCAGAACCGGTTTCAAACCAAAGTTTTCTGTCTGATTACAGCACGTAAGCTTTGGCCATCAGCATATATTCCTTCCTGCTGTACATACACATTGTGTTTCTTATATCCAAAACGCTAAGCACCAGAAGCATTTAGATTTCAGATTTCTTTAGATTTTGGACTATTTGTGTAAACATGAGATTTCTTGGAGATGAGACCTAAATGTAAGCCAGAAATTCACTGATATTTCAGTTCCACTTTATATGGTTACCCCAAAGGTAATTTGATACAATATTTTAGTGTGTCTGTATTTTGACTGTGACACATCCTTTGGGTGTGGAATTCCCTAGTTGTGGTGTCTTGTAGGTGATCAAAAAGTTCGCAAAGTAGTCTCTTTGACCATGCTGAGGATCTTAACAGACAATGCCCTTTTCTCTGCTTTTATCTAGACTAATATCTCCAAAAATGATGATTGCCTTCAGTGAGTACGTCGGAGCGGACACGAGCATGACTTCTTTCAGAGGGAGAGTGAAAGCAGATGAAAACTGAAAGGGAACATGAGCAGCTGAAACTCGAAAAGTATAACCAAGGAAAAAACGCTAAACGAGAGATTATTCGAAAGCCCTTCTAACACTTAAATCATTTCAGTCTATCAAGAATCACTGACGCTTTCAAAAGTGTGAGCTTATTCCCAGGAGACAGTTTACACACTGATATTTTTCTAGGTATTTCATGTATCTATCCAGTTTTCCTATCATTTTCGGCCTGATAAGCATTTTCGGCTGACTCTGAATATGTATTTATAAAAACATTAATGTAAGTTGGCCCTAGTTTAATTTTAAAACAACAATGTCAGATACTTTCAGCAAAGAAGTGACTCAGTAATAATCTTATGAATCAGTGTTTTATCATGTTTTTCCATGTGAGATTTAAGGTTACATGTTAATGTTGTATTTAAGAAAAATAATGTCTACTTTGCAAAGTGAAGGTTTACTTGTATTGCTCTCTAAACCCTACTATGGTTAGATGACCACATGAGTCATCTTAGTGGGCTTGAACCTGCTCCTTAGATAAAATAAACCTGTAGCTTAGCAATTTTGTCTGCATCCCACATTATTGAAAATCCATAGCTCATTTGCTCCATGAGGGGAAAAAGATGCACACCAGACTGCTGTGCGCTACTGGTTTCTGAACTGAAGTTATCTCCAAATAAAGACAATCAACTGGTATCTCAGGGGATATACTTGAATACACAATCCTCTGAGTATCTACATTCATGAGAAAGTACACCTCTTGGAGGCTGTGCTCAGAGTTCCTGGCTCTGTGGGCACGAGCACAGGTGCTGCACTTGTCTGTGCCAGAGCTGGCATCCGAGGAGAAAATGTGCCTGGACATGGATACTGACAGCTGTGCGCACCGCTACAAGCTCCCGCCCCCGGCAAGGCGGAGGTAGGCCTCTGCTCATCATCAGTGCGGTGGCCCCTTCCCTAAGCCGGCTTCTACTCACTGTTGTCTTCAGTCTGAATGTTGAGGTACACATAAAGTCTTCCTGGTGGGCATTGGATTTTATCTTCCTATTTCAGTATCTTTGAAGCTTCAGGGTACAGTGATGTCCATGAAGAACAGGTTCAGAGGTTCTTACAGATAAAATCTAATGCTCAGGTCTCCTATATTAAGACGGCATCTTCTCCCATGCTTTAAATTATCTCTAGATTACTTATATTTAATACAAAACCTGCACTTCAGAGGTGCGGATTCAATGTAGTCCTCGACACCCATGTGCAGTGGCTCACGCCTGTACTTCCAGCAGCCTGGGAGGCTGAAGCAGGAGGATGGTAAACTCAATCCAGCCTAGGCAACTTAGTGACTTAGCAAGACCCTGTCTCTAACCGAGCAAATTAAAAAGGGCTGAGGATATAGCAGCAGTGTAAGGACCCTTGGTTCACTTCTCAGCACCAAAAAGAAAGGAGGTACTGGGCACATAGTACATTCAAGTGTGCTTTCTGTAACTTTATGGAATTTTTTCTGAATATTTGGTGTCCATGGTTGTAACTGTAGCTGCAAATAGAGGACCAAGTGATTTAATAGCTGCCCACATCGCTTTGCCCTAAAGTGTTACAAAATCTAACAAAAGCAGCCACACTGAACTGATTTCTTTCCATTAAGTTCTCTAAAAGTATGAATTATGACAAAACTTGCCACCTCACTAGCACTGTGCCCTTAATTCATGTTACAAGTATGTCAGCTTGGGAAAGTGAAGGTTCATTTGGAGGTGTGTGTGGCTTTGAAAAGGAACACTTATTTTTGCAATCCATCAATATTATAACTGGTAACTTCCTCCTCCTACAGAAGTCTTCTTAAGCACTGCATGAAAAATACTAAGAATGATCGTAAGTAAAACACGTGGAGCCAGTGTGGAATAATGAACAGCCGTCTTCAACACCTATGCGACAAAAGGCTGGGACGGCTTTGACTGTGGGGATCTTCCAAGGGTTGCTTTGCCTACACTCGTTTTTTTAAAACAAGCCGTTTGTTTTCCTTAAAACTGGAAGGAAGATAGATTTGGGGGCTTCACATAAAAAGAAAATTTCTGATAATAACAGCTGTCGAAGATTAAAATGACTGATTTGAGTCTATAGAGTTTTCCATTTCTGAACATCAAAGAAAGTTATGGACTAAATCATTTGGATAATTTCCAGTCCTGAAACTCATCACGAGTAGCAATCACTTTGAGCTCATTTCTGCAATAAATCTTTATTTTAAAACTAAGTGAAAAATGTAAATACTTATGAGATACCAAATGCACAAATAAAACTCAGTAAAAGAAAACAAGAGGTTTTGAAAATACAGAATTTGGAAGAAAAACAATGAAAGGAAAGTGGAAAAGATAAGAAGAAAATAGAGACTATCTTCTCTTAGAAGAATTATGGCTTAAGAGGAAACATGCCTTTTCTAGGAGAAACTAGGAATTGCTTGGAATGGATCATCCCTGAAATAAGAAGCAAAATCAAGGGACACCACTGTACCCTGAAGTTGCAAAGATACGAAATACGAGGATAAAATCCAGTGTTCACCAGGAAGGCTATGTGACAGCAAGTGGTCCTTAGCTCACACCCACCTTTGGTTTACTGAAGAGGAAAAGTCTAGGGCTGGGTCTGCACAGTTCACTAAATCAGAAGGCTTTAGAGAGAGTGTGAGAAAGAAAACAGTGATAAACTAGGCAGACAGAGGAGAATCTCTGAAGAAGTGACACACTGCAAAACCAGCACTGTACTGTGCTTCTGTTGTGTGTTGTGTGGGATGGATTAGATACACAAGATTTTCCAGGTAGTTCCCTCTAGATATGACTGTGTTTGGAGTGGTACAACTACCAACAAAGAGTACGGCCTCCAAGTGCACCCAGAGGGAGAGCAGAGTCTGCCCAGGAAGTCCCTCCAGACCCACATCAAATGGATAACAGAAACAAACAAATAAATCAAATTAAAATGATAAGGAAATCAAAGGAAATGTTAAGGAAAGGACAGTGTGGATGTTACACAATTTTATCTCCAAATGAAGAAAAAGATGCCACCAAAAAAACCACAGGGGCAGGACTAGGAGCAGGAGACAAGTTCCTGGGGCTCTGTGGTCCCCATCAGCTTTGGGGCTCTCCTGTGGAGGGGGGTCCAAGGGTTGGGGAGAACAGCCATGCAAAGGTGGGATGAGGTGCAAAGCCCGGTACACATAAGCTCTGGGACCCATTTATCAAAAAGCAGGGGGAAAGTGCCATGAAATCAGCAGAATTGATAGCTTCTCCTTTAAAACTTGTTTCACTCATAAAGTATGCTGATGATCATCCCAACAGGTGGGAAACAGCATAAATCTACACGTGAGAAAAAGGCAAGTACATTGTTTCACAATCTTATGTAATGTAACAAAAAATAGCTTATGAATATGATAAATTAGTCATGAATTTTCTGATTAAATTTTGAGGAAGGCACTGAGGATTGAACCCAGGGCTTTCAAACTGAGTTATATGTCCACTCCTTTCTTATTTTTTATTTTGACATAGGGTCTTACTAAGTATCTGACTCACAGTTTAGCAACTGCATTTGCTAAGCCATCAAAATCTATAGTTTTAGCAACTTTATTTCATTAATATAATTGAAAACAACATCTGTCACTCTAGGTAAATAAAAGATTCCAGATAATTTTTAATTTTGAGAAAGAAAGTTCTGTTAATACTACTCTTAAGAAAGTATTACAAACTAGGACAACATAGAGAAACACACAGAAATGGAAATAATGGCTTTTTTTCCATCCCCTGCAACAATCTTTAACTTGTATCACTTGGCCTGTGAGCATTTGCTTCACAATACAATAGCAATTTCCAAACCAGGAATTGCTGACTCTTTGAAGAATTCTAATGCCTCTTTGATATGCTTTCTTGAAATGTCTAAAAGTAAAATTTTATCTTATATTGACTTACTGACAAAGTTCACTGGTTAAGCATTGGCAATTCCTATTTTAGTGCTCAGATGGGAGAGTTAATATTTGTGCAGCTCCATTCAACAATATTTGGTCTTTGACAAAAAGAGTCAAAAACATACACTGGAGAAAAGGTGTTCTCGTTAATAAATAGCATTTGGAAAGCTATCCACGTGCAGAAGACTGAATCTAGACCCATGTTTCTCACCATGCACTAAACTCAAATCAAAATAGAGCAAAGAACTAAATGTTAAAACAAAAATACACAATCTTCTGGACATGTATAGAACTCAAAAACTTAGATCCAAAATAAAAGATCAATCAAAAATGGGCAAGCAGAATGAACAGACCAACTAGCAGCTTGTCCAGTGTCTCACACACAATGAGGGACAGAGCTAGATCTCATAGCGATGCACCCTCTCTCCAACTCAGGCTGGTCCCAGAGGATAACTGTGTAACACTTGCTATTCCCCAGCACAGAAAACTTGCAAAGCAAACTGATCTGATTAATTTTGGGAGAGGATGCCATAATTCCTAACTTACTTCTGCAAAGGCAAAGCTATAAAAATCTGCGAAATAAACTGATTTCCAAAGTGTGAACATCAACATCATGTCCATGACTTATTCTACTCGGAAGTTTTACTCAACTGCAGTTTACACTGACACTGCAATTTGTGCAGCATACACTGACATCCTCCACTACCTGTGACGCTTAAAAACCTCAGTAGACAAGTGATAATAGAATACTTTGACATGATTATGCTATCGGCCTCTAAACATGAGCCAGTGGTTCATTTTCCTCTTGGCTTTCTGCTGAGCAAAGTTTTAATAACTTTGAAGGCCACCTTCTCCTTCCTGCTCTTCTTCCTTACCTGTTGTGTATTAGATCGTAAATGTCATGCATATGCTAAGGGCTTCATCGCCAGCCTGTGGCACTGCAGGGAGGCAGTTCAACCTTAGAAGCTGGGGTCTAGAGGAAAGAAGCGGGGGTGTGGCACCCTTAAAGGAGGCAGTGGAACTCGGCCTTCCTTCCTTTCTCTGCTTCTCCGCCACCATGCAGTAAGCAGCTTTGCTCTACCATGTGATCCCCACCGTGATGTTCTACCTCATCACAGGCCCAACAGCAAGCGATATAGCCAAGAGACCGTGGACTGAAAGCTCTGACACCACAAGCCAAAATCTTTCCTCTGTTCACTGATTACCTCAGTCATTTTTCCAGAGTGATGAAAAGCTGACTAACACAGCACCTCTCCCCAGGACCCCACTACTCAGGAGCAAGTAGCTTTCAGGGAAAGCTGGGCTGAGTTCCAAACTCACCCTCAAATAGTACATGAGGAGGGACTGAAAGGGAGAAAGACGGGCATCAGGAGTCAAGAGCCCTTGGTCATATTTGGGGGAAGACAGACCTTCCTGTGTGCAAAGCTAAGTAAGTGATTCTCCAGAAGTTATGGCCAGTATCATTTATTAAATTGTGAAGATAAGATCCTGGTATAACATATACAAAAACCATAATTATAAAGTCAATAATGAAGAAGCTCTCTGGGAATGAATCACTCTCAAGAACATGAGTTTACTGTTAGACATTTGAGCAATTGGTTAAGTCTAACAGTTAGAGGTCATTTGACTCAGAGATGGAGATTCCTGCTGCACTTGGGGTGCTTACTCTGGGATGAGTGGAGAGAATTAGTGTGGAGGAAGTGAGAGACCAGGACCAGTGTGAAAACCCCTGGTCCTGGTGGGTAGAAAGAGAGCATGTCCCCTGCATCAGTCTGGAGCCCCCTGCTCCTCCTCTGCCAAGAGTGTGGTCCACTGCACTCTGCACATTTCTAGAAGCCAGCAGCTGGCCTCCAGCGCTTTGGGTCCCAAAGGGCCCAGAGGAAAGTTCACAGGGTGTGTGCCAAGCCCAGGCCTTTATACCTAGATAAGAAAATCTTCTTATGGGCTTGGTATTATCAAACCCTGCCTTTATGCTGCCAAAAATAACTGGTGTTACAAGAAAGAGAACTCAAGAGAAGCATGCTGTCCCACACATGATTACACAGTGACATGCTCAGCCAAGAGTGCCAGGTAAACATACAACTCAGCAAAAGAATCAGCTCCTTTCAGAAACCACCTTGTCTGGGAGGGATCAGCACTGCACTTGGGCCACAGCACGGCTCAATCTGCGTACAGCCGAGAGAGCGATTGCGGCAGGACGGACCCTTCCAGGTCCTGAACCCGATCGGTTCGGAGGCAGCTGTAACCAGGATTTGTTGGAGGCGGTGGAGCAGAGTAAACTCAGAGAACATGCTACTGGGGCAGATTGCACCAATCTGGGCAGCGGTCCAGGATCCCACTCAGGGCCCCGCCCCCGCAGCCAGCACCACGCAAACTGTGGCAGCCGCGGTCGGCAGGATTTCTGAGTTGGGAAGAAGCTAGATCCAGGGAGATGCATCTGAACAGCATTCCTGTCTGCACGATCCCAGGGTGAGTTGAATGGGCGCCCTGACCGGTTTTTCCTGAGGCGGGAAGAAGCTCCGCCCAGCGAGCTATATCCAAGCAGCTTTACTGACTGTAGGATCCCCAGGGTCGGAAGAGCTGGCTATGCGCCCTGACGGGATTTGTGAGGGGGGGAGGAGCTCCACCCAGGGAGGAACACCTGAGTGGCCCCCTGCCTGCAAGGTCCCTAGGGCAGCGAGCTGTTTATGTGCCCCAGCCAGGTTTCGGGGTAGGGAGTAGAAGCGAAAATCTCAGCAGAGAGCTTAAGGGACAATCTCCCAAAGAGAAGGAATCATTGGAGCAGCCTCTGCAGCAGACCTTTGTCTGCTGAACTGCCTGGGGAATCTATAGCTCCACATTTTAAATCTGATGCCCAAAAATGGGAAAACAGAGGAACAAAATGCAGTCTCAAAACTCAACCCCACCCAGAACAAGTTTTGAATGCGAGGATACAGGGGAACCAGGAAGGCACATACCTGCAAGTTAGGAAACGATTGCATCCGAAATGAAACAACTCCAACAGGCCATAAAAGAGCTTAAAGCAGAAATAAGCCACATACCTGCAATGATCTCTGAGACAAAAAACGAGCTGAAAACAATGATGGAAGAAATGTTCCATGCACACAAAGAAGAAACAGACAAAAGACTAGAAGAAAATAGGAAACAAATGGAAACGTTACAAGAGCAATTTAGGAATGAATTACCAAGAATGAAACAGGTCCAAAGAGAATTCCAGGATTTGAAAACTTACACTGAAAGCATGCAAAACCGTTTAAATGAAACCGAAGATAGAATTTCAGAATTTGAAGACAGCATGGCAGCTTATGAGCGTGAAAGGAAGAATCTCATGATATCATCAAAGACACAAGAAAAGTCAATCCAACAGCTGCAAGATGAAGCAAAACGTAACAATATTCGAATTATAGGAGTATGTGAAACAGCAGGAGATCTCACAAACGATATAAAAGGAATATCTGCTGAAATAAAAGCAGAAAATTTCCCAAATCAGGTAAAAGATACTGAAGTTCAGTTAACCGAGACATATAGAACCCCAATGATCCATAACCCAAAGAAAAACACACACAGGCATATAATAGTCAAGATCCCAGATATCCAGCAAAAGAACACAATATTAAAAACTGCTAGAGAAATGAAACAGATCACCTACAAAGGAAAGCCCATGAGAATCACAGCAGACTTCTCAATGGAAACCATGAAATCAAGAAGAGCTTGGAGCGAGATACTACAGATTCTGAGACAAAACAACTACCAACCCAGACTGATGTATCCTGCAAAACTATCCCTCAAATTCAATGGAGAAATGAAATATTTCCACGACAAAGAACAACTGAAGAACTTCATGAGTGACAAACCAGCATTGCAAATCGCACTAAAAGATATTCTAGACAGAGAGAAAAGAGACCATAATTCCAAGAACAACACTAGAAATAACTCCCTAAACAGAACAAGCAAGTAAACAGTCGACAAACGAAGAAAAACATCAAGTAAATAACATGACTAGAATAAGCCAACATATAACCATTAATGTAAATGGCCTCAACTCAAAAGTTAAAAGGAAAAGATTGGAAGAGTGGATTAAGGAACACAATCCAATGATATGCTGTATACAGGAAACACATTTTACTCAAAAAGAAATCCATAGGTTGAAAGTTAAAGGTTGGAATACAATTCTCCATGCAACAGGCCCCCAGAAAAAAGCAGGGGTAGCTATTATGTTTGCAAACAATGTAAACTTCAAACCAAACACAATCAAAAGAGATAAAGAAGGCCACTACATACTAGTTAGGGGAAAGCTACAAGAGGAAGAGGTAACAATCCTAAACATTTATGCACCAAACAATGGAGCACCTAACTTTACAAGTCAAATCTTGACAGACGTAAAAAATCAAATAACTAATAACACTACTGTAATAGGGGACCTAAACACCCATCTGACGCAAAGAGACAGGTCAACCGGACAGAAACTCAGCAAAGAAAATACAGACCTGAACCAAAAGTGTGAACAAATGGACTTAGTAGATGTATACAGTGTTCCACCCCACAACATCAGAATACACATTTTTCTCAGCTGCACATGGGTCTTTCTCCAAAATAGACCACATTCTAGCCCATAGAGCATATCTACCTAAATGCAAAAGAATTCAAATTGTCCCAAGCATATTATCGGACCACAGTGCAATGAAATTGGAAATTAATGACAAAGAGAACTCCAAAAACCACATAAACACGTGGAAATTAGACAACAACCTACTGAATAACCAATGGGTCACACAAGAAGTTAAAGAAGAATTAACAATTGCCTACAAATAAATGGAAATGAAAGTACAACCTATCGGAATCTGTGGGATGCAATGAAAGCCAGTCCTCAGCGGGAAATTTATAGCAATGAAATCATATGCAAAGAAAATAGAAAAAGAGCAAATAAATGACCTAATGATACACCTCAAACTCTTAGAAAAAGAGCAACAAGCCAAACCAAGAGCCCAAAGAAGGGAGGAGATTATAAAACTCAGGGAAGAAATTAATGCAATAGAGATGAAGAAAACTCTACAAAAAATTAGTGAATCAAAGAGTTGGTTCTTTGAAAGAGTAAATAAAATTGATAAACCCCTAGCCAACCTTATCAA
>PVLD010032257.1:0-14854 GCA_004027595.1 Dinomys branickii
CCATCCACCCACCCATCCACCCATCCATCCACCCACCCATCCATCCATCTTATCTATCATTCTGCCTTATTCATCTGTCTGTCTGCCCATCCCCCAGCCACCTCTCCATCCACTTACCCATCTATCCCTCTGTCTAGTTATCCATCAGCTATGTATCTCTCGCACTACTTTGTGGCCAGGGCAAATTTTGTCACTTCTCCGGTGTCCATGAGCCACTCCCCACAGTCTGGCACGTTATTCTCTTCACCACTGGGACTAAGAAGGTGGGTACCCTGGGCACCGGTGTGCCTCTTTGTGGCTCACTCACCCCATCCCCCTTGGAATGCGCAGAAGGGCTTTTTCTGTCTTGAAGAAGGTCCTACTTACCCTTCAGGTGCAACATCAGGACTGGTGTCTCCACTGTCCTTAAACAATGTGTAGTCACCCAGTGAGTGGTGGGAGGGCACCTTTCTGGGCCCTGTGGGAGGGACCTGCATGCTGAGCTGGCACAGGCTCTGTGTCCTGGAGGATAGCTGTTGTGGTGATCCCTTGACATTCGGGTGTTGGGAGTGGGGTGGTGCCAAGAGCTCTCTTTCCAAGGTTGAGGCTGTCAGGGCCCGTCCTTCGAATGGACTAAGGACATTCTAAAAAGCTGGGCCTGCCTCTCTCTGCCTCTCTGGGTGGGAGAAGTCTGTGTCCTCCGTTCTGCCACTTCCCGACATGTGAGGCCCCAGAGCTCCTCCCATCCCAAGGATGAAGCTCTCCTGGCAATGTATGGGAACCAGGGACTGTCTGTGGTCAAATCTTCCCTCCTTTCTAAGGTACAGAATCATGGCACACCAGGTGATAAATACGGGGATAGACCAGCCCTGCGATCCGCGTCATGGACCGAATGTCTGTGCCCCAACAGATTTCCCATGTTGGATCTTCATGCCCAAGGAGGATATGTTCAGTTTGGCTCATGACTTTTAAAGGTTCAGTCCATGGCTGACCAGCTCTAAGGCAAAAATATTACGGCAGAAGGCACAGGGGAGGAAAGATGCACACTCACGGAGGCCAGGAAGCAGGAAGAGACAGAGGGGAATGTACCAGGGAGTGGGTTTCTTACTCGGAGGCAGTGACTTACTTCTTACTGGGATCCTGCTCATGACAGCCCTTCGACCCACGAGCTCACTAATGGGTGAGTCCACTGAACCCAGAAACTTCAGGAACAAATCGCTTTCCACAGCCTCACCTCTGAACCACAGATTCTTAGGGTGCAACCCTAATCTAAACTCTAGGAAAGCACAACCCTGAACATTTTACTGCCTGCTTCTTTACAGAAGACTATGCCGAGTGCTCGCATTTAAAATGAAACCTTCTTAGAAATGGTCAGGATGGTGGGGCAGAAAGGGTCTTTCTATGGTATTGTTGGGAATGTAAACTCGTACAACCACTCTGGACATCGGTGTGGAGATTCCTCAAAAAATACAATGAGAAATTCAATTGGGCCCAGCTATACCTCTTCCGAGGATGTTCCTGAAAGAGTTAAAGGTGTGAACGTATAGAGATCCATGCACACCCATGTTTATAGCAATGTAGTAACAACTAAACTTTGGAAACAGCCTGGATAGCTGGCAGTGGATGAATCAATAAACACAATGTGGTACAGATACACAAAGGAGTACTATTCAGCCATAAAGAATAAAATTGGGCCATTTCTAGGAAAACAGACAGATCTGGAGACTACAGTGTGAAGTGAAAGAAGTCAGACACACAAAGGTAAATACTGTGTGCTTTGTCTAGTATAAGAAGCCCAACATAGCCGGGCATGGTGGTGCACACCTGTAATCCCAGCACTCAGGAGGCTGAGGCACAAGGATCGTCATAAGCTCAAGGCCAGCCTAGGGTACAAAGTGAGCTCAAAGCCAGCCTGAACGACATACTGAGACTCTGTCTCTAAAGACCAAAAATAGAAGAAAGAGAGAATCCCAATACATGCGTAAATAGTAACACAGAGGAGAGATAGCAGGAAACAGGGACAGAATGTTGGAAATGGGGAAGGAGGAGGAGATGGAGAAGGAGGAGATGCAGGAGGACAAGGAGAAGCAGGTATCCCCTTGAGACAACAGGCCTCTTACCTTCCCCTGATCTTATTTCCACCATCAGCAGCTTCAGGGACACACAGGCATCCAGCAGCAGCTGTGTCCCGTGGGAACTGGTGCCCAGCAGCATGGCAACTGTGCCCATGTCCAGGGGCCCCGGAGCCTCGGCAAGGACATCAAACACTCCCAGCTCGCAGGCAGCAAAGACAACCTCCAGGAAGGAGAGGGCAGCTCTGAACCTCTGGGAGCCACACCCAGGGGGAACCCACTGAGAAACACTAGGACAGTTTACTTTTGTTTAAAAAGTATTCTATTCTGAGATGATAAATTATTATTCTGAGTGAAATGTGATCATACATATGGTGAATGTTTTGATTAAGAATTTATTCCGGTCAAAGTCACACCGCCACAAATCCCCACAAAACCCTCCCCAGCTTTGCGCACACTCATCCCACCATCCTGGCCGCTTTCTGCAGCAGCCCTAGAGCCCTCTTCCCTGAGGGTCTTTAGCTGCGCTGTCCTGGCCACCTCAGTGTTCTCAATGGACTCAAAATGTTGACCTTTCCTGGTCACTTTGACCTTGGGGAGGAGCCGGAAGTTGCACGGTGCCAGGGGTGGTGACTGAGGTGGAGGAGGACACACTATTGTGTGTTTACGAATTGCTTTTCTGCTGGACAGCACCCGTCACTGTCTTTTTTACCACACCCTAGAAAGACCCTCAGGAAAGAGCACCCCAGAGCTGCTGCAGAAAGCAGCCAGGATGGTGGCATGAGTGTGCGCAAAGCCAGGGAGCATTCTGAGGGGATTCGTGGCCATGCGTCTGTTACTGCAAAACATTTTTAATTTAAATTGACCACACTTTTTGATCACCCTCGGTGTAGTTACTGAGTCCCAAGTGACAGTGCGGATTTTGAACACAACGGGGAGGCCCTGCCTCCAGCTAACGAACACATGGATCCCTGTGGCTCTGTACCGTGGGCTGTGATGACAGCGTCTGAACTTTACTGTTTGTTTTTATAAAAATAGGAAACCATTTCTCGCCTTCGGTGGCATGGATGGGATGGGAGGACCCGGCCGTGGGTGAAGTCAGCATGCCGCTCAGGTGAAGCCACTAAACACAGTGTTGGAGAGAGTGGCGGTTGCCAGAGACAGGGGTGCAGGGACAGGGAGAGGAAGCCCAGTCCTCAGAGGTCTGAGGGGGAATACATGTGGTGTTTTAATTGCCCTTTCTCAGTGAGCAATGCCTCTTTCAAAATGCGGGACTTCTGCAGAAATCAATATGGCAGCTCCTCCAAAAGCCAAGCCTGCAATTTTGAGAGGCCCTAGCAATTCCAACCCTGGAAACGGACCCAAAGGGATTAGGGGCATGGTCTCCAAGAGACATCTGTCTTCCTGGGTTGATGGCAGTAGCATTTACAGTAGCCCTGTGGAAGCAAACCCAGAGTCTGCTGATAAATGAATGAAGAAAGAAAATGTAGTCCATCCACAGAGTGGAATATCACTCAGCCATGAATAGGAATGAAGTATTGATTCATGTTACAACTAAATGAGTCTTGAACACATTCATGTGAGAGAAGCCAACCCAAAGGCTACGCATTGCACGGTTACATTTGGCTGGCTTCTTACATGCTGTGATATTTCCAGCATCGCAAATCCTTAAGAGATGGAAATTAAACTCGCCAAGGACAAAAGAAACAGGGCGTTACTGACCACAGGGTTTCGGTGTGGGGAGACGAGAATGTTCTGGGGCACAGTGGAGATGCCCACACAACACGGATGTGCTTCACAGCCCTGAGTTTAGCATTGGTGGCCACTGAAAATTCAGGCTATGTCCTTTCCTGCAGGAGAACATTTAGCCCTGCAAAATTGTATTCAGTGCATTGGTTCCTTCTACTCCATGCTGGGCAGTGGGCCTGCTCGGGCATTGAGCCGGTGACCAGGGCCAGCCCGGGCTGCAGGGACCAGGAGGACATGGGTTATGCACAAAACCCTGTCCATGCCGTGTCACCATGCGCTGCCCGGCTGGCCAGGAGGATCTGCAGTGAGGGCTTAGGAGACACAGTGGATCTGCACTATTTGGTCATTCTCATCTCAGCGGACGGAGCCAGAGTCACCCCAGGAAGTGGCATGAGCCAGGTGTGGGCTGCGAGGACCCCAGGGGCTGCTGTATCGGTGGCCAGCAGGGATCAACTCTCTCCAGCTCTGCAGGACTCGACCATGGGTCATTCCAGCTAACCATGTCCATTGTACAAGGACAAGAAGCCAGGGCAGTGGAGGCACACGCCTGTCAGCCCAGCTGCAGGAGAGGCTGAGGCAGGAGGGTCACAAGTTTGAGGGCAGCCTGGGCAACTTAGCAACTAAGTGAGCAACACAAACTTCAATGTGTCCTGCCACGCACCAACCGCACCTTGTAAATGGAGTGTCCAGGACCACAAATATGTGCAAGAGAAAATGAAAACAGGCCAGGTATGGTGGCACACACACCTGTAATCCCAGCACTCGGGAGGCTGAGGCAGCGAATTCTTGCGAGTTCGAGACCAGCCTGGGCTACAGAGTGAGCTCAAGGCCAGCCTGAACTGCATAGCAAGACCCTGTCTCAAAAAGACAAGAAGAAAACAGGTGCTGACCCTCCTGCCTCAGCCTCCTCGGTCATGTGTACCCTCATTCTCTTAGGGCCATGGAAATTAAGGGAAGGGGGAATTAAATCTCGCCCTCCGGGGCCCGCATGCCCGAGCTGTCACGCTAAGATCGTGTCAGCCCTGCTCTACAGGGACGTGTAAGAAGATTCCCGCTATCACCAGCATAAGAGGCTGAGCTCCGTGAGGCGTGATTAATTCTCTCGGGCTGATCCCAGCACACGGATTATTCTACAACGGTCACAGTCACCCTCCTCCGCCAGGCTTGTGCTGGCTGACCTTTTCCTTTTGAGCGGTACAGAGCTCACTGCATGCAGGTTCATTAGCTCCTGCTGGATGAGCCAGTGGCCACCTCTGTTCCACTGACATTGTACTGAGCTTTATCCTATCACGGTTGTAAAGGGAATTAAGTCTAATTCCACTGAGATTGTATTAACTTTCCTTAATATTGTCATTATTCTTATTATTGCAATACTGGGGCTGGATCTCAGGCTCTGCCTCTGAGCTACACCCCCAGACCTTTTTCAGTTTAAATCAAGGACTTGCTAAGTTGCCCAGGCTTGCCTCAAATTTGTGCGTGATCCTCCTGCCTCAGCCTCCTAAGTACCCAGTATTCATAGCCTGCACCACAACTGGTTCTACTAACTTTCATTCTGTTAACGCTGCCAGGAATTTTAAGGAGGCATTGACTAATTGTCCTGCTGAGGATGAATTAAATTTTCTCCTCCCAAGGGTGCATTAACTAGTTATTCTTTTTTTTTTTATCTTTTTACTTTTTTGAGACAGGGCCTCACTCTACGCCAGGTTGGCCTTGACCTCATTATGCAGGGCTGGCCTCAAACTTATGGAGAACCTCCTGCCTCAGCTTCCCATGGAGTGCTATGACAATAGGCGTGTGCCACTAACTCTGCTGCCCAGAATGAGTGGTTTTGCGCTGTTGAGCCAGCGTGCACTCTTACTCCGTGAGCATGTTAGGTGCACTCTATGAAGGCCGCAGTAGCTCTGATCCACCCGCGCCACGGACGGACAGCATTCAGGGCCAGCGGCGGAGCAGATCTCACCCGGGTGCTCCAGGCAAAGTCTGATCACATCCGTTATCCCGGGGGGCTGAAGCCAGGGGCTCAGCTGCAGCCCCTGCCCTGCGCGTCCTTTTCATTTTGAGACAGAGTCCTGCTGAGCTGCCCGGGCTGACCTCAAACCTGGGATCTTCCTGCCTCAGCCTCTCCTCTGGTTGGAAGTAAAATTCTCCTAAAGCTCACCATGTACCCTTTCAAAGTGAGCAAGCACCAACCGGGCACCAAGGGATTGTGTGACTCTCGCCTGTCATTTGCAGACGCTGTCATCACCTCAAAAGGAGACGCACACCCACGAGCAGGGCCCCCGGCCCAGGCCACACTGACACACCCCTTCCCCACAGACTCCCACGCCGTGGACACGGACGGCCCGTGTCACTGGAGCCAGTGGATTCATGGACGTCTGACCTATGGAAGCATGGGATCCACCTTCAAAGCTTGATTCCAGCTGGGAGTTCGAGTGCACACCGGTGTACTGCAAGAGACTTGGGAGGCTGATACAGGAGGGTCTCTTCAGTGCAGGAAGTAAAGCAGTGAGACCCCTATGCTCCCCACCCCAAGAAACCCAAAAACCTTGCCTCTTATTGTAACACATCATCTAATTACTTAGCACATTAACAAACACACACACACTCCTCTACCATAAAATATTTTCACTCTTTAAAAAAATTGTGCGGGGATTAAACTCAGGACCTTCACACTGGGCTGCGCCCCAGCCCTTTTATTTTTCATTTTGAGGTAGGCTCTCACGAAGTTACCCAGGCTGGGCTTGAATTTGAGATCCTCCTGCCTCAGCCTCCCAGAGTGCTGGGATTATAGGCGTGTACCACCACACCCGATACTTTACGCACCCTGGTTCAACAAAACTTGTGTCCTTCAGTATCAGTGTGGAAGCAGATCCAGCCCCCCAGCCATGGACACTGAACCCCGCAGATGCTGAACTCCTGCATGATGTGGTATCACACTTTCATACAATCCACGCACACCCCCGGTGCAGAATGTAAATCATCTGTATGTGACCTTATCATGTCTAATAAAAGGCAAATAATGAAGCCAGTGTGGTGGTGCACACCTGTAATCCCAGCACTCGGGAGGCTGAGACAGGAGGATCGCTGCATGTTGGAGAGCAGCCTGGGCTACAAAGTGAGCTCAAGGCCAGCCTGAACTGCACAGGGAGACTATCTCAAAGACCACTGTACCTCAGTGTAGGGTTTCTATGCTTGGTTTTGCTATTGCTTTTTTGAGAGTGTCTCACTACACAGTCCAGGCTGGCCTTGAGCTCACTACATAGCCCAGGCTGGCCCTGAACTTACAGCGATCCTCCTGCCTCAGCCTCCCAGGCAATGGGATGAGTTGAATTTTTAAGACTGGAGAGACGCTAACCATGATGGTTTTCTTGCTGCCTCCCAAGTTTTGCTTGTGCCAGCCCCTGGGTGCCCAGCGACCCCACCCGGCCCTGCCCAGCCTTCTCTGCCCCACCTGTGAGACCATGAAGCCGTGTACACTCGGTGAGCACCTGGTAGGCGTCGTCCTCTGCGGAGCACATATCCGCCTCAGCTCCCAGCTGTGTCGGGGCAAGCTCTCCCGGGCTGGGAACACCGCCAGGGCCACCGGGCGAGACAGACAGGCCTGGGAAATGCCCTGGGCTTATGAAGGGCCCAGCCTGCAGGACACCAGCTTATGCCCCGCCTCTTGCCCTTGATGTGTGACTGCCTCAGCCACATGTGACCGCCCCCCAGCACTGGTTAATCAGGGTACAGATTACCCTGGCTCTGGACTCCTGCAGAGGGGCCAGGTTGGGCCGGGGGGTGAAATCCTTTCTGCAGCTCCCGCAACAAATGAACAGGAACTGGAGGGGCTCCCGCCTCTGCCTCCTCCACAGGTTCCTGGGGAGACCCTCCTGCTTCTGCCTCCTCCTGGGGATACAGCTTCTCTACACCTGTGTCCCCTCCTGTCTCTCCCAAGGACAGTTGTGAGGTGCTTGCCTCCCAATGCCTGTGCTGACATGTAGGGGCTACTCTTAAATCCCTCAGCCTCGGAGTCTGGCATGTGTGTCACCGTGTCTGCCTGTAACTGTGTCTCGGCACACCTGTCTCTCTGTGTGTCTGTCTCCCTCAGAGCCAGGCCCCAACTCCATGGCACGCTGCACCATCGCCGCCTCCCATGTCCCCGGCCACAGCACCAGGCACGGACTCCGCTCCGGGCCACAGCAAGCAGACACGGATGCAGCCCCGTGCTCAGTTCATTGGAAAAAGTTTATTTTGCCATAAAAATGCAACCCAGAGCGGACGCCACCTGTCTGAGCACAGCCGTGGGTGAGCAGTGTGCATCCCTCCAAGACAGACTGTGAACTGCACAGCCGCGCCAGGCCCCACGGGACAGCCCGGGGACAATCACGGGCCAAGCGGCTCTCACGCTGCGCACAAAGGCCCAGGGCCACCGTCCTCCAGTCCTACCGAGGCAGCTCTGGAAGTCAGGGTGCTCGAGGCCCCGGCACCGAGGCCCCGGGCCAGACCCACAGAGCCGCCGCCTCGCACCCAGCCCGGGCTCCTGCCACTGCGCGCAGCTGCCCTTCCCGGCTGGCGAAAATCACAAAAGCGAAGGCTGAACGATGGAACAAGCTGTGGAGCTGAGCCTGCGGGGTCGCGGACAGGGCCTGAGAGCGGCGACACGGGCCGGGGCTCGGCCAGCGCACAGGTGCGGGTCCACGCTGCCATCTCGGCTCCTCGCCAGGGCCGGCAGCGACATCCGGGGAAAACTCGGGCTGGGTGCGAGGGCCGGGTGCGGTCAGGCGCGGGGCTGGGGCTGCTGGGCCTGGCCCTTCATTACCTGTTCCAGGTGCTGCGGTGGTGGCTGGTGGAGCGCGAGCGCGACCTGTCGCTCTGGCGGCGGTGGCGGCTGCGCTTCCGGCCGGCACTGGCCCTGCGCTCACGGCTCCGCTCCCTGCGCCCGCGGCCGTCTCTGCTGCGGGACCTGCGGGGGCTGCTGCTGTGCCGGCGTGGAGAGCCCGCATCCCGGTGCGCGTGCTTCTTGTGCGCCCTGCGCTCCTTGCGCGGCACGGAGCCCTCGTCCTCGCGGCTGCGCGTGCGGCTCCTGCCCCGCACCTGCCGCTGCTGGCCCTTGCTCTCCGCGTCCTCGTCTGCGGCGCTCCCGTCCCGGCTCGCCCGGCTGCGCCCCCGACTGGGCTCGCGGTTGCACTTGTCCTGTTCTGAGCGCGCCTCCCTCCTGCCAGCGCCCTGCTCGCAGGCCGGGGGGCCCTTGGGCGGCTGCCCGCCGTCCTGGTTGTTGTCCGGGATGCAGGCCAGCACGGCGGGGCAGCGCCGCTCGGGGGAGCCGGGCCCCGGGGTCTCTGTGCACGGGGCCGCCTCGGCCCCAGCCCCAGCCCCGGCCGCCAGGCCGCCATTGAGGCTCCGGGGCGCGTGCTCAGCCTCGGGCAGCGGCGCGGCCTCCCTGTGGGCAGTGGCGAGCGGGTGCTGCAGCGCAGCAGAGGATACGGTGTGCAGGATGTCCAGCACGGGCTGCAGCAGGCCCTCGGGCGGCCGCACGTCATCCGGCTTCTTGCTGAGCAGGATGCTGAGCAGGCGCTCGCGCAGCTCCCGCTCCTTGCGCTGCAGGCCCAGCGCACGCTCCTTCTCCTCCTCCACGCGCCGCAGCTCGGCCTCCTGCAGCCGTCGTCGCTCCTCCTGCCGCTGCAAGCGCAGCCGCTCCTCCTGCTGCTCCTGCTCCTGCAGCCGAGCCGCCTGGGGAGGACAGGACACGAGCGCTGAGCGGGCACCCGGGCCAGGCCGGGAGGTCGCCTCGTGCCTCTCCACAGAGGCCGCTGATGCCCGGCATCCCGGTCAGGAGACCCCAGGAACGGCCTGCCCAGAGCTGAGCCAAGCCAGGCGCCTGGTGCCCCCTTCTTAGGGTGTGGCCGTGCCCAGCGACAGGTCCGAGCCGGGTGCCGGCCGCAGGGTGCCTGTCTTCAATATTCACCACAGCGCGGGGGCTAAGCAGCCGGGCATCCGCATGTGGGCTCCTCCACGGCCCAGCACCACCGCAATCAGACAAGGCACGGGCACCGTGGTCCCGCCCACGAGGCAGGGCGCTGGCCCCTGGCTCTGTCACTGGGCCCAAGGACAGCCTCATCGCCGGAAGAGCTGGGCCTCCAGCTGAGCCGTGCGGAGCACCGGGAGCGGGGCTGCAGGTCGGGGCACAGCCGGCAGGGATCAGGACCACGCAGACCCACGCCGTGTGCAGGCCACCCGCCAAGAGCTGGGGGGAGGGCGAGGGAGGGGCGGGGGCAGGAGGAGATGGACGGGCAGGAGATGCAGGAGGAGGGGGAGAGATGGAGGGGAAGCTGGAGGAGAGGGAGGAAGGGCTGAAGGAGGAGCGGGAAGAGGAGGGCAGGGGGAGGGCGAGTACAAGAGGGCCCGCACGCCCGCACCTTGGCCCTGCTGAGCAGCTCGGCGAGCAGCCGGATGGACTGCAGGTTGCGCTGGGCCAGCAGCAGCTTGCGCTCCTCCAGCTGGATCTTCTCCTGCAGCCTCCGCTGCTCCTCCGCCTGCAGCTTCTCCAGCTTCTTCTGGCTGCGCCGCAGCTCCCGGTCGCGCTGCTTCTGCTCGCGCCTGCGCAGCTTCTCCTCGCGCCTGCGCTCCCGCTCGAGGTCCTCCAGCTCCTTCTGCTTCCTGCAGCGCAGGGCGGCGGGTGGGTCAGGGCGCGGTACGGCCCGCTGGACCCGGCCCTGCGCCTCCCTCCCCTGTGCGCGAGCCAGATGCGGGGCAGGGAAGCCCTGGGTTCTCTCTGAGGTTCCGAGGGGCCCAGGGCCTCGCCCCGCTTTCATTCCGGGTCTCGCTGAGGCCCCCATGACCCAGGCCGGGCTCCCGCTTGACTCTCCCGCCTCAGCCTCCCACCACGCTACGATGACGGACGTGCACCACACCTCAGGCTCACTCACTTCATTTTCTTTGCTACACAAATTTCACTGGCAGCGAAGGAGCCTGCGAGGGCTCAAGTGCAGGGGACGGGGACAGGGACAGCGTGCGTCCGTCCCGCTGTGCAGCCCAAGCCCTGCTCTGCGCCTGACCCCGTCCCACGGGCCCCGCAGCAGGTCGCAGGGACCTAGCAGGTCCCCACGCTCAGGACAGAGCACCACCCGCTCTACATAGCCCAGATCTGCACACGCCAAGGGAGGGCAGGGAGCTGCAGTGACACCAGCCACAGGGCACGGGGTGGAGTCCTGCGCACAGGCAACAAACAGCATCACAGCTGGGACCAATCTGCCTCTCCACGCCGGCCGGGTACAATCACACACACTCCTCACCCCAGCACTCCCGCAGGGTGAGGCAGGGGATCGCGACCTGCAGCCCAGCCTGCGCAGCGTACTGACTCGGCGAGACCCCATCTCGCAACAATGCAACCAAGGCTGAGCACGGAGCACGGTGAAGTCCCAGCTCCACCCCAGCACTGCAGAAAGACCAACCACGAGCTACAGGCGCAGCCCCAGGCAGAGCGGGAGGCCCCGCATCTCGGCCCGCCAGCCAGGCTCCCAGGCCCAAGCGCAGCATCAGCAGAGCCAGCCCGGCCCACTAGACGGACGCACGCACGCATGCACGCACGTTCAGGGGTGTGCACAGGCTACACAGCAGCAGCGCGTGCACGCATATTCACAGACACACTTCACAGGTGCACACACACAGGACCCCCAGCAAGCACAGAGGTCCCCAGCACACGCACGCCCGGTCAGGGTGAGCACACGTACACGGGCGTACCCACACATGCCCACACCCTCAGGCGTCCGTCCCCGGTGAGCAGCGGCTTGAGCACAAGCGGAAGTGCCCCGGACCAGCCCACCTCTCCTCGGCACGCTGCCGCTCCTCCGCCGCCTTCTCCCTGCGCTTCTGGGCCTCGCGCTGCTGTTCCAGCTCCTGGAGCTTCTGCCGCTCCAGCTGCCGCTTCTTAATGGACGCGTCACTCAGGTGTTTGGTGGAATCGAAGGAGACCTGGGGAGCGAAGGGAGGCTGGTGGCTTCTCCGCACTCACCACCGCTGCAGGGACAGGACCCTGCCAGACAGACCCACGCAGGAAGCTCTCCTGGCCCCGGCCCTGTCCCACCCACAGCTCCTTCTCCACGAGGCCCATGTGGCCTGGCGCCCTGCGCTGAGCGCCACCCCCTCACTGTGCCCAGAGAACGGCCTCCTCTGCACCCACCAGGCGCCCTAAGCCAAAAGCACACGTTTCTCGCGACAGACCCCTAGGAGGGACAAGTGGGTAACTAGAAGCTCGGGGGAAGGGACGCTCCAGGGGTGACTGAGCTCCCTTGGTTATGACCCGGTTCAAATCCCCTTTCACGCGCCTGCTGGTCTACACACCGTGACTTTGAGACAGGGTCTCGCTAATTTTATGAACTGCCCACATTGGGCGTGAACTCACAGCCCTCCTGCCTCAGCCTCCCCGTGCGCTGTCAGGACAAGCGCAGCAGCACACCCAGGCCCCAGCGCTCAGCTCCCCGGGACGGGGTGGGACGGCGGCCTGGCCGGGCCCGCACGGCGCGTGGCTCACCTTGATGTTACAGGCCACCGCCTTGCCGTCCTCCCCCTTGTACATGAGCTTCATGCCACGCAGGGCGCTCATGGCCTGCATGAAGCCCGCGTACTCGCAGTACTGCACGTAGGCCTCGAAGTTGAGGTGGCCGCCGAAGCTGAAGGTGTGGAAGTTGCGGCCGGTCATCTCCTCGCGGTAGGGGTCAAGCATGGGGATGTCCACGTTGCGGATCTCCCCGAACTTCTGGAACACACGCAGCAGCACCTCCTCGCTGGGCTTCTCCGAGCCCGACTCCTTCTGCGCGAACCACTTGCAGGGCAGCCCCTCCAGGTGGATGGTGTCAGGCCGCTCGCCCGGCAGCGTCTCGTTCATGTCCTTGGCATCGCGGAAGAAGGAGTCCCAGTCGTGGCGCGTGGGGAAGTCGATCTTGAACTCGGCGGCCCGCACCTTGAGGATGTCGGAGAAGCCGCTGAGCTTGATGGTCTTGCCGTCCAGGCAGGCCAGGAAGGACTTGACCAGGCTCTTGTTCTCCACCTCGCCCTCGAAGCGGATGAAGTCCATGGTGCTCTTGGAGATGCGCAGCGTGGAGAACTGGTGGCTGTGCACCATGCCCTTCAGCCGTTCCATCACCTCCCAGTTGGAGATGGACTTGCCGGGCTGCTTGAGCTGCGGGAGGGCCACGCTGATGGTCATCTTGGTGATGGGCTTCAGGTACAGGCCGTACGCAGGGCACAGCTCCACCGCCTCAGACGTGTCATGCACAATGGTGGCCGCGGCCATAGCCGGGACCTTGGGCCTGCAACGGGAGACAAGACGGGGTCAGGGAGGAAGGAACACGGGGACTGAGGCTGGGAGTGGGGCGCTCCCCAGGCCCAGGGCAGGAGGAAGAGGTGGCTGGCAGGGCCCAGTGCACGGCAGGGCCCAGTGCACGGGCAGAGCAGGGGGAGCCCCACTGGGAGCCCCGAGCCAGCGTTCAGCTCCAGGTGCGGGACATTTTCGCAGCGAACGGGAAGTCCTGGCTGCGGCCGACCCGGAAGCCACAGCTCTCCCTCTGGGCACAGCCTCCCCAGAGAGGCCGTGGGCGTGAGGCCTCCCCAAACCCGCTCTGCTCAGAAGCTCCATGCCAGGCCAGAAGGCTCCGCTCGGCCTCGGCTTCCCAGGGGGCACAGGTACAAGTGGATCGGGTGAGGCAGACGTGGGACCCCTCTTCCAGAGACAGGGCACCCTGAGCCAGAGCCACCCGCCAGCACCCCAGGAGGCCCAGCACTGCCCACCCAGGGCCCTGCCTGTCTGTTCCGCATCCTAGACGCTGAGCACCCTGTCCTAAGACATCCACACCCTCCTACCCTGGCCCCAGGCCGCAGGCCCCCTGCCTCCTGGACACCCCAGCCCCACAGGCACACAGTCCCCAGCACAGCCCGTCACAGCCCCCAGAGGCTGCCCCCCCCCACAGACCAGAGCCACCCCAGATGCCCTGCACCCCTGGAACTGTCCTTGGCCCGTACCCCAACGTGCCCCTGGTACCTCTTTCAGCCCCAGCACTGCATCCAGCCTCCAAGGTACACCGCAGACCTCCCTGGAGGCACCCTGCCACCCTTTGCCCCCCACCCCTGGCAGCCCCATGTGGCCCGGTGCCTACCCCAGCCCCATGCGTGGCAGCGCTCCCAGCACCCCAGGATCCCTAGCAGCACCCCAGCCCCCTGGGCCACCCCGGCTACCCCCACTCCGGTCCGCTTGCCGCACGCAGGCCCCTCGCAGCTCCACACTCCAGCCATAGCACCTGAGCCCCCAAACCCTCCCGCCCCGAACCCAATACATTCCCTGGTACCGTCCCCCACCCCCCAAATGCTGGCACACCCTGTCACGTGCTGCCCTCCCTCACGGCTCCCGGCCCCCCAGGACCCCTGGTACCACCCTCAAGCCCCTGGCACCCCATCTGCACCCCGGTGCCCACCCCGGACGCCCACGCCGCTCGCAGCACCCCGCTGCAATTCTCGGTAACACCCGAGCCCCTAAACTCCACCCCGGCACCCAGCAGGGTCCTAGGCACTGCTCCCGGGCCCCCCATGTGGGCCGGGCGATCCCCCGGGCCCCTCGCGGCCC
The DNA here is from genome assembly GCA_004027595.1 of Dinomys branickii. NCBI lineage: Eukaryota > Metazoa > Chordata > Mammalia > Rodentia > Dinomyidae > Dinomys > Dinomys branickii. The sequence goes on from PVLD010032257.1 coordinate 14,398, forward strand.
CCCGAGCTCCCGGTCACCACCGGCGCCCCCAGACCTCCCCCGGCACCGCCGCGGGCCCCCAAACCTCGGGAACGCTCGCTGCAGTCCCGGGGCCTCCCGCGGCCCCCGAAACCGCCCAAATGCGCCAACCTCGGTGCCGTCCGCGGCCGCGCACCCACCCCGCCACCCGCCGCCCTCCTCGCCCGCGCCCCGCCCCGGCCCGCAGCCCCGGCGCCCGCAAGCGCCCCCGGGACCCTCGAGACCCCCCCCCGGGACCCCCCGGCCACCGGGACAGCGCCCCGCCCCCACCCGGGCCGCCCCGCCCCCACCCGCCTCGGAGTCTGGGCCGCTCGGGCCGCAGGGGGCGCTCACCGGCGCGGGGCTCCGCCTGCGTCCCCGCCCGCCGCCGCCGCTGGCCCGAGCGCCCGCCGTGCCCCGCCGACCCCCGGGAAGGCGCGGCCTCCCGCCCGCAGCCGCC
>PVLD010032258.1:0-14853 GCA_004027595.1 Dinomys branickii
TGTCTGACTAAATTTGCATGTCTGTATATGGGTCCATACATCTACAATTCGAAGATATCAATGGATAAAGCAACAACTACTGTTGAGACCATATCACCTTGTCTATAGATTAGTTGTGACTGTACTATTTTCTATGATAATGGGTGTCTGTTTGTCAATATGTTTTTGTACTTTTATGTTTCTAAAATAAAAAAAAAAATAAAAAAAATAAAACTTAACTAGATAAACATAAAAAAAAAGTACTTGGGGTTGTTAATAAGTCAGTTCACACCACATGTTTAGCGACTGTCACATTTTGATTTTTTTCCCTTTCAGTCTTAAGAAATTTAGATTTAGAACTTAAACTGAGAATCACGGATGATCGACCCCCCCCCCAGCCTTATTCAACATTCCAAGCATCGTGACTAGGAAATGGGAAATTCTCTGAGTGAATGAAAAATGATGTAGTCCATGTGCCTGACAATCTGAAATTGAGCTGGAGGATTCTGAGTTCCTGGCTTGTCCTTAGGATTCCTCTTGAATCTTATAAACATGAAGTGCTAGGAAGGGTGTAAGTCAGATGGTTCTTTACCATGACCTACTCTAGCAATAACTTTGAGTTTGGAGTAGAGGTTTTACAAAGAGGTTTGAAATCATCATGCTCCCACTTCAAGTGACAGCCAGCGAGCTGTGTCTGTGTCAGTGATTTACACATTTAAGGTCCCCAGTGACGTACAGTTCTGAATGTAGTGGTAATTACCACTGTGTTCTTTAATACAGAGGTAGTAATTATAAGTTATTTTTGTGTGGTAAGCCAGGCATTAATTCCCACATTACAGTTGATAAATCTGATATCCACAAAGTAACAACAGACTGTTACTTCAGGATTTAGACTCACTTTTTTTTCCCTCCAGGAACAGTATTTTTTTCACACATTCTCTGTGTTTCTTTTCTGGAATGTAGCTTTATAGCCAAGAAATAAAGAAAAGAAGATATGCATTATAGAAATATAAGATTCACTCAGATCTACACACTCCCTTATTTTTAAGGTCTTTTAAAGTTTTAATTTAATTATGTTATTTTTGATAATGCACTTAAATACATAAAATTACTATTTTAATTGTACATATTTATGGACTACAGTGTAAAATTTCAGTTCTTGCATACAGTGAGTGTTGATTACATCAACATAACCAATATTTTTGTCTTCTATTATTTTTGGAGTCACTGAGCTCTTCTAGCTATTCATAAAATGCATAAGTTATTCTGCACTGTAATGACCTCACTGCTGTGGAAGATTGAGACTCCTTTCTCCTACACATGTTTATCTGATCTCTCTCTGCTTTCCCCTTCCTTTGAGCTTTTGGCAACAGATATTGAACTTCAGACTGACTTAAAAAGACACACTCAGGTTTTTTTTAGTTTATGGATATTGATAGTTGTAAGTAGTATCTAAAGCCCTATAATTTCTGTGGGTGTTTCTGTGTTGCTCTTTACTTCACTGTGGCTTTGGCCAGTGACGGAGTCTATGTGAGGCAATAGTTTGCATCATAATACAGTAAAATGTCCTTTGGTGAAGGGGCAGGAGCCAAAGGGGGGCAACTGTTAATTAACTCAGAAACTTTCTGTGTATGCGCTCTGCGTCTGAGGCACATACTGGGTGCTGTGCACAGTGGGAGGACAACTTGTCATACAAGTTATGAGCTAATGGGGTAGAAAGACAGCACAAAATGTTTTATATCAGTGGTGGTGTTTGTTACAAAGTCAAACAGGGGACCAAAAGAGAATGCAAAATATTTTATTTTACAACAGTTGAGGAAGAACATCCTTTTTAATTAGGATAGGGATTGTGAGAGATGTCACACATTATTTCTCTTTGCTTCATCTTGCAGCTGTTGGTTTGATTTGTCCTGGTTCCTTGTTGACTTTAAGAGATCCTTCCTTTCCCAGTCGTTAGCTGTCATGCTGTCTTCAAGATCTGAAATTCTACCTTTGGATTCATTGAAGCGGTTTTGCAAGCTTTTAATGGCAGTTTTCATTTCCTGGAAATCTCTTTGAGACTGTTTCATGTGTTCTAATTCATTCCTGAATTGCTCAGGTATCATTTCCATTTGTTGCCTTTGATCTTCTAGTCTTATCTCTTTCTTCTTTGTATGTGCGAAGCATTTCTTCCATTATTGTTTTCATTTCATTTTTCCCTGAGAAATTATTTAAGATTTAGTCTCTTCTATGGCCGGATGAAGTTGTTTCTTTACTTCAGATGTGATCATTTGAGAAATTTTAGGTATGTAGTTTCCTAGTTCTCCTATGTCATTGTGTCCTGTAATTCTTCTGGGTGGAATTGTGTTCTGAGACTGCATTTTGACCCTTTGTCTTGTCATTTTGAATGTCAGATGGCAAGTGCTGTGCTACTGACTACCCAGGTAGCTCACAAAGGACTCTAGGGACCCTAGTTTACCTGGAAGTCAAACTAAACCCAGTGTGGTAGCAGACCTTGGACCTCTGGGCCCAAGGACCCCAGGCAATTCCTGGGATACATGGCTCAGACCATACCTGCGATAGTGTGGGAGGGCTGGTCTTCAGTACCAGAGTGTCCAGTGTGTGGACAGGAAGCATGTGGACCTCAGCCTTGAAGCCTATGGCGGTCAGGCAGTGGCTTCTGCTTCCAGATCCTCAGGTAGCTGGTTGGGGGGAGCAGTTCTTTCCTCCTAACCCCGAGGATCCCAGAGCCTGAGGCTGATTCCACACTGCAGGTCTCAACCACCAACAGGGGCGGACCCTCCCAGGTGGAGTTCCTTCCTAACTCTAAGATGTGGAGCAGTACCCAGGTATAGACCTTACCAGAGGAGAAGGGTTGTGCTGCTCATGTGGTGTCACAGGTCACTGGATAAAGGTCCCAGTCTCAGAGTCAGGAAGCAGGCAGTGAAATGCCAAATTGCCCAGTTGTCGGTGCGGGTCGGCCTTTGAGTCTGGAGACAGGTCCCAGTCACGTATTTGGGGCACAAGGTGGAAACACTGCGCTGCCCCTGTTTTTGTATTATGAGTTGTATATTTATCTTTTAATTTACAGAAAATTTTAGATACCTAAAGTTTAATCTTCTTCTTTACAACAGAACACTCCCATAGGAATAGTAATGGTACTTATTAAATGCTAATACACACCGAGCTCTGGAGACACTCTCTAAGAACAGATATGATTTTACTTGTGTAAGAGATGATAGCGATAATTATCTTATAGAGATGATTTTATTTTCAGATTACTCTAGGAGAGAAAAGAGAAGCTGAAGTACATGGAATCATAGCTATCTTCATGAAACTATATGGAAAGAGATGGCAGACACAGATGTGAAATTAAATTCTTTAAGCTCTTTTTTTCTCTTTATTGAACTGCCTTACTTCCCGTGTTATTATTAGGAAATAGTTTTTGTTATTATTAGGAAATAAATTTTCAGTCTTTTTTTTGCCAGTGTCTCCTTGCTCTAACATTTACTTATATAAAATGTACATATACTTATTTAAAATGTTATTTAGCATGTCTCGTCTCTTGGGCCCTAATTTTCATTTTGGGAATTTTCTTGATATACTTTTTAGTGAGTGGTTTTTTATAAACTTAAACTCATTTTTCCAATTAAAATGTAGCTTTGCCATGATCCCCATAGAAATCTGATCCAGGAGGTTTGAGTGTGAGTGTTTTTAGACTGCATAAGCTTTCTTCCTCAGAAATCGCACCATTTGTGAAAGATTTAAGAAGGACACTACAATATCACTTTAAAAAGTGCACAATTAAAACTGAAAGGCCGCAAACATTCATTTATTTAACCCTTAACTATTGAGCATGTATGTGCCAAGCACCCATTCTGTTGCTTTTTACAGAAATGAAGAAAACAAACATCATTCCTGCTTGACACAATTTATGGGTAGCAGACCCGAGGGGCACTTCCAGTGATGATGGTCTTGATGTGTCAGCCGAGCCTATGGTGAGACCGATGCAGGTAGAGAAACTAGGGGCTTTGTGTCCAAACGTTAAATTCATTCTCAGGTACAGAATCACTTCATGAACTGTAAACACATGTTGCTGCTTCCTAAGAAAAAGTTCTCAGTGTAATCAGCAAATGTGTGGAACCGGTTCGTCATGCTAAATATGCTACATTTTCTGATATTTGCTTCGCTGCAGATTTGTGAGCTGCAAGAACACACGGGGAAGAGGAGGCAGCTCAGGACAGCAAGGAGGGCTGGTATTTTGGACTTAGTCACTTAAATTCTAAAGTAGATCCACTACTTAAGTGTTGTGAATTTAGGGTTGTCTTTTTTTATTTTTTGTTTTTTAACAGAACCGGGGTGTGGGTCAAATCCAGGGCCTTGTCTTTGCTTTTGATACAGAGCCTTGCTATGTAGTCCAGGCTGAGCTTCAACTCTATGCAACCCAGGCTGGCCTTGAGCTCATGGCAACCTTCCTGCCTCAGCCACCTAGATGCTGGGATTGCAGGAGCGAGCCAACACATCTCTGTTGGCCATCTCCCATGTAGTCCTTGTGGGAGGGTAAGTCCAGAAACCCTGAAGGGTTGCTGTTCTGTGGTTCTGTAGCTTCCAACTCCTGGGTCCCTCCGTCTTAACAATTAACCTCTTCCCCAATGGCTCCTGACATAACCCTCTCAAACATGAAGGGTGCTACACTGGGCTTGCTGCTTCCTAAGAAAAGTCCAGCCTGCCACGTGGAAAGAGTTAATTTCACACTGCATCTGGGCTTCGTCATAATCATAGCCTTTTCTCAGGGCTGCTGCTCCCAGCCAAGACATTGATGCCCCTGGGACTTCCAAACCACCTGTCCGGGCTTTGCTTGTAATTTTGAGACAGCTCCTGCCTTGGCGTTGTGCTTCCTATTCTAGCTGGCTCCTTCTTTTCTCTGTCCTGTCTTCATTTCCTCCAGTTTCTCTGTGGTTTCTTTCTTCCTCTCAGCTTTTCCTTAGTTCCTGAGGCTTTTCTTCTTTTGCTCTTTACTAAATTGTTTTCCAGGTGTCACAGTCCCAGTCTAAGAGAGTTCAGATATATAAGTTTAACCTCGATTTGGGAACCTCTAATAAAACTCTGAGACAATATTTACTATACGATTGAATCTTAGATCAGAGGATAACTGTTAGGTACCTCATTTTGTACCTAATTATAATAAATGCTTAAAAGTAGAGTATTTCTGGCATTATGACATTGACTAAGTTGTTTGACATGCAGCAATCACTGAATATTGCTAGATGCAAAATAATTTATGCTGTGATTACCAGATGCTTCCTCATACATACTTTAAAAGCACTTCATGACTCTTTAGTTTGCTATGAGATTCCCCACAACTAAGAAAATGTACATAAAAAAGTTGCTTTTATACCTTACAGACATGAATCAAAGCATACAAACCTTAATATTCTTCTCTGTAGGAAAAATGTTAGAAGTAATTGCATAAATTAATTTACTAAAAACTGTGTCAAGATTTAAACAGCATTGATGTGTAAGATTAATCAAACACTTAAACATTAACTGTTCCTTTCAATAGAGCAATAAAAGTCTGTAGTACCACTATGTTTATCTGAGTAACCAATTTGAAGATATCAATATGTAATACCAGAACCAGTGTTAATTTCCTATAACCTTGTCTGAGATCCTATACTGCTTGTATTGTTTTTGTGTTATTTTCTAAATTTATGTGTGTTTGTTAATGTGTTTTTGTTCTTTTATCTTTGAAATAATGAAAAATTTAAACAGTATTTCTATCTTGCTTCTATAACGAATGCTCTCAAGTTGTAGGGAAAATGAGGTTCCAGTGACTTGAAAACTGCTTCAATCAGGTATCGAGCCAGGTGAGAACAAGGGCGTTGCCTCCTTCATGATCAGTATGATTTTAACTTTAAGTCTGTTCCTGTGTGTAGAAGTAACATTTGTCTTAGTGTGTTGATGATGGCACCATAATTTTTCTTGTATTTTGGAAAAGGGTTTCAGAGCACTGTGTTTAATAAAAGGTTCTTTTGATGCAGAGAACAATGTGACGTAAAGAAACCATACTTAGGATGAAACACCCTGAAAATTTCAAAAGGTAAAGATCTGTGAGTACTGACTGTGTCTACTTACTGAGAAACAATAAGCACTGAAAGCGGGAACTTACATTATCACATGTTGCATTTCCTTGTTGTCATAAACGATGCTGCATTACCATCCTGCACCCTACATCGGCGTGTCACTTTTTCTGATTTTCAATTTAATTTGATTTTATCATGGATGGCATTTTATGCCATAGTCACACTTTCTACATGGACTGTAATGAGATTCAGCCACACAAGTGAGATGGTGATTCTTTGATTAATTGTTGCATGGGTAGTGTCTCCTAATACAGAACCTGTGCACTCCGGGAACACCCGGGTTTACAGGCAAGACCCACTGTACCAGATGCTCATGTTGGGATTCTGTGCTCTTTACCATGCCTCTGTGTGCCTCAGGTGGAGGAAGAGAGATATACAAATACTGATGGGTTTTCCCAGAGAAATACGGCCCCAACAGATCTTCCAGAAATGTGGACTTTATTACCAAAGACGTCTTAGGGGTTTTCTTGTTGTTGTTGCCAGGAATGGAACTCAGGACCTTGTGCTTGTCAGGCAGGTGCCCATGCCACTGAGCTACATTCTCAGCCCCACAGTGAGATGTCTTGAAGAAGACTGTATTTCTGTACCACAAGGGAAGAAAGACTAAGGTAGGGATAGAGATCTTTCCTGTTACTTGAGGTAAAATTAAGAATTGACAGAGAGATAAACCACTTTTCTTTAGTTGGGCTTTTTTTCTTTGCTTCATTAAAAAAAAAAAAAGAATGAGAAGAGCCTGAGGAAAGAAGTTTTTTTTTTTTTTTTTTTTGGGTTTTTTTTTTTTTTGTCCATTTTTTGCTTTGAAAATTGCCGCAGATCATTACCAGTAAATATAAATAATGATGTTAGGAGAACATGTGAATATGGTGACTATTCTCTTATGTTGAACGGTATAGGAAAACACAATAGAGAGATTTGATCATAGATCATAACATTTCCACATACCACATATTAGAAATTTTACTCTAAAAATGTGAAAAAAGATATGAAATACATACTTACTATTTTTGTTATATATTTTGCATAGAGATCACTAGAGAAATGAGTTATGATTCTGAACAGAATATCCAGGGAACGTGACCTCTCTCTGCTTAGCTAGAGATTAGTATCTCGCAGTCTGGTAAGTAAAGTGGGATTTGTTGTAAAGGCTAAAAGAAATCCCACAATAGTTATCTAGAGATTCTAAAATATTCCTATAGCTTGATGTTCCTTAGTTCCTAGATACTACATACGACTAATTTTATTTTAGACAAAATGATTTATTTTAAGATAATTTACCCTAAAGTAATTCTAATAGAAGGTTGAGGGTGGCCCCTTTGCGTTTGGGAACGCCCACTCACTGCTGTCATCCTTTCCACAGACACCTGACACAGGTCTCTGCCTTTCAGCTTCCTGCTTGCTTACCCTGAGCGAGGCCTTTGGGCCGGATGTTCAGGTGTTTTACTTGGGCCAAGTGAGGATGTCACAGCACACGAGAACGCAGGGCAGTGAGTGCTCGGACTGGACTGCAGGGGCCGTGGAGCGAGCTCAGACCCACGCTGCGTGTTCTTTCCTGGACCTGCCTGACTGACGGCAACAGCTCCATCTTACTGCCCGGGTTTCTTGGCACACTGACACTGTGCATGCTGGTTGAGAAGCTCATTTTCTACCATGCTGAGATCAAAACTAGAGTCTTTCACACACTGGGCATGTGTTTTAGCACTGAGTGGCACCTCCAGAGAGAACCTCTTCTTGTTCCCCTCTCCCTCTCTAGTAGTTCTTGGCAGCACTTGTTTAGTGGGCATTCTTGTGTGTGAAGGATTCTGTATCATAATTCCCACATTCATTCTCCTCTCAGCGGGAAATTCTCACTTTGGCTTTACCTAGTTTCAAAGCTGGCTGACGTTCATAATAGTGTTATTCCCCACATCTTAAAAAAGGAAATATCACATCTGTCCATTAAGGGATGAATGAATAAACACACTTCATTTATATAAGCAAGGGGATATTACCCAGCTTTCAACAGAAATGACATTTTGACATGTGCTGCAGATGGATGAATCTTGAAATCGTCATGATAAATGAAAGAAGCCAGGTGCAGAAGGACCAGCATTGTCCAAGGCCACTTCTATGAAATATTTAGGGTGTTTAGATTCATAGATGGAAAATAGGATAATAGCAAAAATGTGGGAAAATATAGTGCAATTGTTTAAGGTATATATCATTTCCATTTGGAAGGTAAAGATTTCTGGTGCTTGGGTTATGATGATGTGTAAATACATTGAATGAATGACACTGGAATGACACTGAATTAATCCTTAAAAATACTTAACAGTTAACTGTTAACAGTTAATGGTTCAAGTGACTGATGTTGATGTGTTGCTGTATACACACACAAAAAGCAAAGAAGCTTTGCATAGAATATGGGGAAAACTTCTCCATCAAGGAAATAAGCATCTAACATGGAAAATGCTTATTAGTTCAAAAATGATGTTTTTATGATTTTCTTTCAAAATTAAAATGCTATACCTTAAGTGACCCTGGCTGGAGACAGAAGGGTGAATTACTGAGAACAACCATTGTTCTCTGTCAAACATTTAAGACAAATGAATTGTGGTATCACATTCTTTACCAGAAATATTACTCAGCTGTGATTACTCTTTACCAAGTTTGTGTAAAATCACAACTACATTACATATTTCCTTGTCCGATGACAAAATAAAAAATAAGACATTACATACATATTTTAAAAACTCTACACAGACAGGAAGACCAAAACAAAAACAAAAACATCAAAATTAAATCAAAGGTGGAAGTAAATAACACCACTTAGTAGTTATACTTGTCTGAGAGAAATGCACACGACATTTAAAAATATTGTGTGTATTGTTGAAACTTTTAAAAATGATTATGCTCTTTAAAATATTTACTGGAAATTACTACAGAAGTCCCCTCAGAATCTCCACATAGTTTTCTCCTGTCCTTTGCTAGCAACATAAATCTCTTTTTATTTATTTTGAGATTGAGATTTAAGAAGAAGTATATTTAACCTATTCACATTTCAACATCAGTCAGCAATGCTATTGATTTTGCTATTGACTAGGTCTTCTAGTCAATGTCTACATAGAAACATTTAATCTACAGTACTCTGGTGTAAAGGGTGCATGTGCTACTGCTTCTCCCATGCTGACCTGCCCAGTTGTAAAACTACAGACTCTGCGCTATGGATCTTGCCATGATGAGGGGCATCCAAAGGCCCTAGGTAGTTCTGGGCATCTGGACCTGGCTGGAAAAGATGCAGGAAGGAAGTCTTGGGATGTGGGTAGCTGAGAGGGGGAGAAATTGCATTTATATCTGCTACACAACATTGTTTTAGTAAATTGGTTTCCTACTCCGGAAAACATAATAATCATTGCTAACATCAATTCCTGTCTCGATAAAGTCAAGAAAACATTATCCTGAAAAGAATCATCTTAAAGTCAGTTTTGCCACTAACTTTTGTCAAAATCATCAGAAAGCGTTTTTCTCCCCGTGGAGGGCCTCACGTTGCATCTCTAAAATAAAATACCTCCTGTGAGCCATGAATGACAGCGGTTTGACAGCTAGAACAGTATATAGCCTTGGAGGTATTTACTATGACTATTAATAAAAGCAGCCAGAAGGATCAAGTACAGCTAATGTATGAACGATTATCATTTATGACAAAATAATGTACACAAGAAATAAGAATTAGGTTTGATAGAGGCTTGGAGGAAGGATGGAATTAAAGAAGAAAGGAAAGAAAAGGAAGGAAGGAAGATAGGAAGGTAAGAAGGGAGTGAGGGAGGGAAAGAAGGAAGGAAGGAAGGAAGGATGCGGGAAGATGCTTGGTTGAGTTTCACCTTGAGTTAGAGCACTCAGGAACCTCACAGGAGCGTCCTGCCTAGAGAGTAGGGATGCAGGAGCAATTGTGAGGAGGATGCTGGAGGGAGCGAAGTCAGCCAGTGGTTACCATGACAACAGAGGGCCCCAGCTCAGCTGGGTACAGGAAATGGGAAGGGAAGAGTGGGGATATGAACGGAACAGTACACAGAGTCAGTTTATGGCTTCCTCAATTTGAGGAGTTGGGGTTTTATTTTTCTTTTGTGGAGGAAGGGACCAAGACTAGATATTTTAACCCAGTTGTGGAGCTGGTTTTGCATAAAATTGTCAGTATGAAGAGGGTGAGGAGACACAGGGGGGCCTGGTAGAAGCTGATGTAATAAATAGCCTGGTCAAACGGCAGTGGTAGCTGTGACAGTGATGGCCACCAGTGCTGAGGCTGAGCAGCTACTGCATTCCTGGTGTGTTCCAGGCACATGCATACAGCAGCTTTCTGAATGCGCCTCTGGGATCACTCTTCTGAGCCTTTCTTTACATTTGAGGGAAATTCAACTCAAGAGTTCTAAAGAATTTGTTCATGATCAAGAGCTGTTGTTATAACCTAAAGGCTCCTTCTGAAAGACCCACAACCTTCTGTGTAAAGAGGGTTTAAATTGTAGCCTTTCCTCAGGCTTTCTGTTTTCATAAGTTAATTTGATCTCCTGGGTTTGCTGACTTTTGCTAAATTAGAGTACATTTGTTTTGTCTTGTTTTATTTTATTTTGTAACCTAAACAGATAAACCCAAAGAAGACAGGACAGCAGCTAATGAATCAGTCATGCTGACATTTGTCAATTTACAAAGCCATTCTCTGCCCTTAGCACCCATGCTCTTTGCTGTGTGACCTCTGGGGTCCCTGGAGATAACTTTCAGAGCTGCACAGCAATGATCACCTGGGAATTTTTCTTATTTAAAATTGCCCTGCTTAATTAGCCCCTCTGAAACTTGTTGAGGAGTGAAGCATATCACTTATCTTTGGGAACTGGTGGTCTCTGAGCACTCAATTAGCCCTAATGGTTGCCTGGGCACCTTGTTAGAAAGAAGATCTGTAGCAACTATTGGGCCTTGGAGTCTTAGTCTCACACTGGTATGGATTCTTTGAGATACCAACTTGATACAATGTCTGAAGAGTTAAGTACTGTTTTCTGGGCTCCAGACTCATTTTTGAGCCACAGGAGTGTGAGAACAGAACTCTATCCAGACATCCAGAAGTGACTGATGCCAAACCCCTTTGTTAAGTGAGGGAACTAGAGACAGGAAAATGGGAATGAATCAGTTCAGGTTCACACAATTAGAGATGAACTGGCTTAGAACCTGTCCTGCTAATTAGGGCAGTGATTTCTTATACAGTGACACGAGAGAGAGGAAGGAAAGGTAACAAAAAGGGGGGAAACAAATGAAGGAAGGGCAGAAAACTCTAGTAACTGTCATGTTGAACAGGAAAAACAGTCACCATTCTCTGGTTAACTCATGATCCTTCCTAAAGGAGCTGCCACTCTAAGAGAAGCAAATAGCACAGTTATGCTCTTGTGAGGTTTTTCAGGTTTCTGACAGAGTAATGAAGAGACTTGTCTTTGAAGTGGGAGCCAGTACTTTCTGGTGATTTTGCATGAATCCAGTCAGGAACAAAAATATCTTTGGCTGCACAAATTGCTCCCCTCTTTTCCCTGCTTCCTCCTTTTCATTAGCTAAATATATCTTTGAGTTTCCCTAGATCTTTCCTCTGAGAAATACTGAATATGAGTATGAGCTATGCAAATATGTACAGTTCCACTTGATCTTGCATATGAACTGCATACAAAGTAAACATTGGCTATGCATGTATGTATGTACATAATTGTATTTTATTTGTTATATGTGAAAATGCTGTGTGCATCTTCACGTACCATGGAGCAAACTGTTGGGAGCCTCACCGGTCTCTCCTTGTACCCCATGGAGGAACAGCAGTGGTTATGCAGAAAGTAAAAACAAGAGACAAAAGCTGGGTCACGTGGGGGTGACCTCTTGCCTGTGGGCAAGAGAAACCCACATCAACAGTAGGGGCGTTTATTTATGCTCTTGCAAAGTTAGTATCATGAGAGTGATACTAATGTTGCCTAGTGACTAACGACTGAAACTGTCCAGGCAGGATAGGCTCTGTCCTGCCCTCACACATATGACCAGTTTCCAGCTCCAGTGGCTCCCAACAGCACTTTATTTAACTTACAGGGAGGTTCTGAAATGAGGAAATGCAGAGTTTAAATATTCTGATCCAGCGCTGAGATTAGAATGTGATGACACTAAGCTCTTGCCAAACATTCCTCCTGCAGCATTTTCTCCAATTCTCTGTGTTGTTTCCTTTGCTATACAGAAGCCATTAGGCTCCGTCTTCTCAATGGTCCATTTCAGGTTTTGCTGCTTGTGCTTTTGAGGCAGTAACTAAAAATGTTCCTCATCCATGCCAATGACATGAAGCATTTCTGCTACATGTTCCAGGAGTTTCATAATTTTGAGACTTAGAGTTAGATATTTAATTCATCTTAAGTTGAATTTTGTGTGTAGTGAGAGATAAGGTTCTCAATTCATTCTTCTCCACTTGTGCTCCACAATGGGTGTTCTTGGAAACCAGGAGGCTGTGTTCATTTCTGGGCTGTCAATTTTTTTCCACTGATCTATAGATCTTTTTATTCCAATACCATACTACTCTGGTTATTATAGCTTTCTAGTATATTCCAAACTGAGGTAGTGTGATATAGCCTGCTTTGCTTTTTCTGGTCAAGATTGTTTTTACTAACATGTCTTTTGTCATTTTATACAAATTTCAGGGTTTTTTTCCTGTTTGTATTTCTCTGAAGCATGCCATTGGTAATTTAATAAGGATTGAATTACATCTGTAGATTGCCTTGAATAGCACAGACATTTTAACAATATTAATTCTTCCACTCCGTTATTAGTTACTTTCATCTTCTTCAGTTTATTTTATCAGTATTTTATACTTCACACTATACAATTCTTTTACTTCCTTGGGTTAATTTATTTCTAGTATTTTCTTTATTTTTTGAAGCTATTGTAAGTGGATTACTTTCTTGATTTCTCATCCAGTTGGTTTGCTATTTTACATTTAGGAATGCTACCAAGTTTTAAATGCTGATTTAGTATCCTGAAACTTCACTGAATTTTTTGATTAGTTCTGTTTTTTGGGGGGATTTAGAATTTTCCATATGTAAGATCATATTATCTTAAGAAAAAGGAACTTAAGTAAGTTCCAGTTTAGATAACTTTTCCTCCCTTTTCTCTTGCCCATTCTCTCTGATTAGGACTTCCAGTACTTTGCTGAACAGGAGTTCTAGAAGTGGTTGTGCTTGCACAAGGAACATAAACAATTCAGTAGGAAACAAATAAAGAAAGAAACACCAAGAGGCAAATACATAGCCTGGTTCAAAGAATAGGGAAAGTCCTAAATAGACATTTCTGCAAGAGAAGATGTACAAATTACCACAAGTAGGTGAAAGATTGCTCGGTATCGCTAAACATCAGGGGAATGCAAATTATAATCACAGCAAGATTTTACCTTTTTCTAATTAGGATAGCGGTTATCAAAAGAAGGTTACAAAGTAAATGTTGGAAAAATATGCCAAGATTGTACTTGTATTGGGACCTCAAATGTCAGCTCCTGCACGGAGAGAGCAGATTGGTGTCATCAGAGGTGGGGGTGAGGGTTAGGGAGGAGATGAGGGCATGCAGGTTGAATTACATACTGTTACAGTCAGGTGGAAGCAACGACTTTAAGCACTGTCTTGTATAATACAATGACTGTGTCATATTGATAAGAAACATAATTAGATTGTCTGCTACATGCTGTTACCACAAAAGTGATAACTTTATGAGGTGCTACATCCACTAATTAGCTATATTCAATCAATCACACATAAATATATTTTAAAAAATATTATTGTATCCTAAAAATATAAAATGTTATCTGTTTATTAAATAAAATAAAAATTATTTAAAAATTAAAATGTAAGAGATGCATGAAGCCATGAGGAATTTCATTTTTTTCTCTTTTACAACTAATATGAATACAAGTAATTTGCTGCCTCTATTTGGCAATGCTTATCCTATGTATTGTTTGATGTTATGCTTTTGTGGTGAAAAATATTATATTTTCATAACACAGGTTCCAATAATGTAAGCAAGTAAATAATAAGAACTAAGAAATCATCACAGCCCAGAGTTCTAGCTTCCTTGTCTAATTGCAAGCATCACAAGTTCTTGTGTTTTTTCTAGAGAATATTAATTTATTAGCAGGGTTATATTTTCATAAGTTTCTAATATTTCACTAAGGCAAATAGAAAGATACTGTATATGTATTTTAGTGATTTGTTTATTTTAGTGCAAAACTACTTTGTACTGTGGAGATGATATGTATGTATTGATTAATTCAGGGCTTAATTATCTAACTCAGGGTGCATTGACTAAGTGCTATTTTACCAGCTGCTCTGCCTGGTCCTGTGCTAGCTCAGGGATATGTACATCAGGGGACAAAACAGTCAGCTTTCTTGAGGCTTTCGGTCAGGGGACAAGACAGAAGTCTTATAAGAAGTAAAACAGTGAGTTTTACAATGGAGTAAGCCGCAACACAGCTTGGTTTCAGGTACTGCAAAGGCTGTAGATCTTTTTTTTTTTTTTTTTTTTTTCTTTTAGAAACATAAAAGTACAAAAACATATTGACAAACAGACACCCATTATCATAGAAAATAGTACAATCACAACTAATCTATAGACAAGGTGATATGGTCTCAACAGTAGTTGTTGCTTTATCCATTGATATCTTCGAATTGTAGATGTATGGACCCATATACACACATGCAAATTTAGTCAGACAGTTTATCCTCTC